>JASAND010003924.1:0-29871 GCA_030248195.1 Trissonchulus latispiculum
GTTACGTATTGCTCATAAGCAAAAACTAGCCTGTAAAATACATATGAGTTCCGTAGGGAGGTTGTAAATTAAGGAAAACAAGTTGCAACCGCTTAACATGTGAGCCTGTCCTGCAACGAGGCTCATATTGGCGTCACAGTGCATTCCACATTAAAGCCTCATTAAAGAACCTCAGCTTCATCCACATTACGGAAAAATGAATAGACGTCGTGGCCCAGAAGAAATGGACTGAAGTGAACTACGACTGCTCAAGCTGAACTGTACATGCAACCTGATGTTTCCTGAAACACTATGGCACACCTCTAATGCATTCTCGATAACACTTTCACATTATACACACGCAGAATGCGTTCCCACTTGGCTGTGAGTCAGAGCGCCTCATGGCGTACCGTATTGAGCATATGCACACTATAATGACTGATCAACATTGTATATATATATATATATATATATATATATACAGGGTATTTTTTAGGGTTTTTTTCGGGGGGGGGCTTCCCCGGGGGGGCCCCTCCCCCCCGGGCCCGGGGGGGGGAAGACGATTTTCGGGGGGGGGGGGGGACAAGATTTTTTGCAAAAACGAGCCAAAAAACGGTATTGTGTGGCGTAAGTTGCATGGTGAAACGCAACCAGAACACACACAGGCCAGGATTGAAGCTAAAAATAGCGATTTTTTTGAAAAAATCTCCGGCGAAGCCGGAAGATTATTGAAAATTGGCCTATTTTTGGCAAAAATTTGGGCCTCCAAAAAATCCCGGGGGGGGGGGGAAGCAAAAATCCCGGGAGGGGGCGATTTCGGGGGGAGGCATTTTCGTGGGGGGGAAGGTCAATTTCGGGGGAGGGGGCCCGCCCCTCCCCCTGTAAAAAACACCCTGTATATATATGAAGGATAATTTGTAATGAAAAGCTTTATGCAGTATGTATTTATATAAAAGTAAAATATATATCTGCAAATTATTCGTATTATGACATATACGCCAATATGAGCCTCGTTGTAGGACAGGCTCATATGTTAAGCGGTTGCAACTTGTTTTCCTTAATTTACAACCTCCCTACGGAACTATGTATTTTACAGGCTAGTTTTTGCTTATGTACAACCTGCCTACGAAGACTCATATGTATTTTACATGCGACGAAGGAGCACTTTTTGTTCTTGTATAAAGTTCTCAGATAGACCTTATAATAAAAAAGTTCCAGCCAAAATCCGAAAATGTGGGTTTTCCCCCCATGGCTATATTGCTGGTATCCCCCCAATGACATACAAAGGTCATTGGACATGGGGAATCCACTGGTGGTGTTATTTTGGGGATCCGACGCATGGCTGGCCAGATCTGGTTCATCTGGTTCAAAGTTGAACCAGTTCCTGGTTCAAGCTACTGGAGATAGCTGGAAGGCTGGTATTTGGCATACAAAGGTTATTGGGCATGGGGAATTCACTGGTGGTGTTATTTTGGGGATCCGGCCCATGGCTGGCCAGATCTGGTTCAACTGGTTCAAAGTTGAACCAGTTCCTGGTTCAAGCTGCTGGAGATAGCTGGAAGGCTGATATTTGGCATACAAAGGTTGTTGGGCATGGGGAATTCACTGGTGGTGTTATTTTGGGGATCCGACCCAAGGCTGGCCAGATCTGGTTCATCTGGTTCAAAGTTGAACCAGTTCCTGGTTCAAGCTACTGGAGATAGCTGGAAGGCTGATATTTGGCATACAAAGGTTGTTGGGCATGGGGAATGCACTGGTGGTGTTATTTTGGGGATCCGACCTATGGCTGGCCAGATCGGTTCATCTGGTTCAAAGTTGAACCAGTTCCTGGTTCAGGCTACTGGACATAGCTGGAAGGCTGAAATTTTGCATACAAAGGTTATTGGGCATGGGGAATTCACTGGTTGTGTTATTTCGGCGATCCGACCTATGGCTGGCCAGATCTGGTTCATCTGGTTCGAAGTTGAACCAGTTCCTGGTTCAAGCTACTGGAGATAGCTGGAACGCTACGATTTTGCATACAAATGCTATTGGACATGCGAATTGGTCATACCACCTAAAACAGCGTTTTTCGGAGTTTCGGAGCCTTAATAAGGCGGCGCTCCCAAAAATTGGAAGAAGGACAAGTAGGAAAAATGCTCCTTGCAGTCGCATGTAAAATGCAATATGAGCTATGAGGGTCAACATTTAAATGTGTCAAGGACAAGATTTAAAACGTCTAATATGAGCCAGCATCTAAATCGGTAAAGGACAAGATGTAACTGGCTAATATGAGCCGCTACGTTTCTCTTGGGCTCATATTGACGCTCGCTGCCGTGGTTTCAACGGCTTAACATCACGACATCATACCATCTTGCCTACAGACTTTTTACTTTTATTCCCAAGTCTTTGAACAAATCCTCACCGTTTTGCGTATATAATATCAATAGCTTCATGTAATGTTTGGTTACAGATGTCCTGCCTGAATCTAATTTTACCAGCTCAAACACCGAATTTAAGGTATCTGAACACTTTATGTATACACTACAGCTAAAGTTCTCCCCTTTAAAGTTGAATTAGGTGGTTGGCATATACCAGTTTTGAAACACTGAAATACTAGAAACAAATGTATAAAGCTCCTGTAAACCGGTATAGTCTTCGCTATCGGCTCATTGTCCATAGCATTTATACAACAAAATACACAACTGATCTGCAAAAATTTGATGTGTGCTTATCCACGGTGTCGTACGATTGACTTTACTTATTGTATCAAGAGCACACGTATGTCAGGACAATTATGCATACGTAGCGAATTTGAAAAGTGCAAAAGAGTTAACTCAACTTAGTATCCTCGCGTCAATATGAGCCCAAGAGAAACGTAGCGGCTCATATTAGCCAGTTACATCTTGTCCTTTACCGATTTAGATGCTGGCTCATATTAGACGTTTTAAATCTTGTCCTTGACACATTTAAATGTTGACCCTCATAGCTCATATTGCATTTTACATGCGACTGCAAGGAGCATTTTTCCTACTTGTAAAAATGACGTTCAGAAAATAAAAATGACGAAAATTTGATGAAATCCGATTTTGAAAAAAAACGCTGGGGGTGGTGGAACCCGAAAAGTGGGGAGCGCCCCCCACCCCCACCCACTAAAGAAAACCCAGGGTTTACGTTGCTTTTAATTTTTACCATTTGCAGCATCACCGTATCGAGTAATGGTGATTTCATAGTCCCAGTCGCCTCTAGACGTGCGTAGACGCACGTCGAAGCGCGTCAACGCGCTACACCGCTATGTCACATTTGGAGGCGTCGACGCCTCCAAACGTGACATCACATCCTGCTGCTATGCTAGCACTGGAAGCGTCGACGCGCGTAGACGTGCGTCGACACGCGTCAACGCGCCCATTTGTAGCATGCCAGTTTACGCGCATCGACGCACGTCGACGCGTTGATGCGCGCAATATGATATTGACGTTTGTAGACGCGCGTAGGCGCGCGTTTTTCGAATTTCGTTTCGTTCCAGAATTTCGTTTCCCCCCAGACTTGGGTCGCCCCCCCCCCCAGGATTCGGGCCCAGGATTGCCCGGAAAAATAGGGTTTTGAGGGTAAATTTTGAAAAATTTTTCCGGCTTCGCCGGATTTTTAGACATTTTTAAACATTTTTTAGCTATTTTAAGCTTAAATTTAGGTTGAAAATAGTTAATATTTTAGCTCAGTAGCAAAAAATAGCTATTTTTTAAACACTTTTCGAAAAAATCCCCCCCAGAAATCCGTGCCTCCCCCAGACCTGGGGGGGGACTACCCCCCAGACTTCCCCCCCCCCAGAAAGTTTTGCCTAGGAAAAAGCCAGGAACATAGGATAGGGTTCCAAAGCCTTTGGAAAAGGGCGGGAACCCAACAAAGTGTTGCCCATTCCTTTGGAAAGTTTGGCAACACAATAAAGAAACTTAGCCATATCAAAGGGTTGTCTTTTTTAAAAAAACTGCGACAACCCAATAATAAGTAGCGACTGCGAGAGTGTGTTGCCCACCTGCATTTTCTGTTTAAGCCAGAACTTTATTTCCTGAAGCTTTGTTAGACATCAGTTTCTGAAATAGGTTCCTCTGCAAGTCGCTTTGTTTCAATCGAATACAATAATGACCGCCAGGATCCAGCAATTTTTCGTTTTAGACCCATTTTGCTGCATCAACGCATATCGAGTACCTTTATAGCAAACACCGGGTCAAAACACAATTTCCGTGCATTTTCAAGCCTTGTGTTTCTATTACAACTTTTTATTAACTCGTTGACACCTTTCAATTGATACCGGTGCAAGGTCGATTCAAAAACTTTCAACTTCGACCCAGTTTTACCGATTTTGGACATTTTTGGCATTTTTGTGGTCCCGTCACTCATTTCTGCTACACTTTGACGCTTTTGCCTTATTATATACAACTTTTTATCTACGTAACGAGAGCTTTCGAATGATACCCCTATTGGGGGGTTCTGGGTTTTCTCTATGCGAAAAAAAGGGGGAAGTGGGGGGATCCAAAAGACCAAAAGTGGGGGGGATCCAAAGTGACCTGAAAATGTCAAAAATGCTGTAAAATAGCCTGTTTTCTACATATATATACTGCTATAACTAACTATACTGAAAAGTGCTCAAAAATGAGTTTGAGTACCAAAGTTTGAGTACCCCACTTAGTGGGGTGGGGAAGCCCAAAAAAGTGGGGGGGGTGGAACCCGAAAAGTGGGGAGCGCCCCCCCCCCCCTACTAAAGAAAACCCTGGGTTCACGTTGCTTTTAATTTTGACCATTTGCAGCATCACCGTATCGAGTAATTGTAAATAGCGCAGCACTATGGTACACAGGTGTTTGGAGGGTCTTCCCACATTGGGTGCCACCATACATGCAAAATTTCATGTAAGCTAGTTGACTGTAGAGTTGTGACGCGGGCCGGTGGCGGGCCGCGGGCTCGGGCCGGGCCGTGGGCCGGGCCGGACCGGCCCGGGCCCGGCCCGGATTTTTCGGCGACGGCCCGGCCGCGGCCCGGCCCGCAAGATTACAAATAGGCGGCCCGCGGGCCGGTGGCGGGCCGCGGGCCGGGCCGGTTTTTTACACGGTAAATGGCAATTTTTCAATAAATTTCGGTGCCATTTCAAGTCTACAATCAAAATTTCATTTACGGATTTTCAATGGCTTTGTTTTAAGATGTTTAATTACACATAATGGAAGTTAGGATTGAGCTGTGTCGGTATCTGGGTGTCTAAGGTTGCTATATGGTGGCTACTTATTGGATATACCTAATCCATTTTAAGTTACGTCTATGAGAAGGGTGTAGAAGCTTTTTATATGTGAACAGTTTGGAATGAAAACATTCGCTTATATAATTAGATTTGATTGTATTGGTATTGATGGAAGGGGGCATCGTTCGCAGTTTAAAACGCAGTGCTCTTGTTGCGATTGTAATTGCTAATTGGAAACGTAACCAACATCCAAAGCCTTGTTAGACAAACCAAACGAAATTTGGTTTAGTTTTTTCCCTGCTATTGGTCATGTAAATTAGACCTTTATGTCAAAATCAAGCACGTGGACAAACCTTAACACAAGAGACATTTAGTTTGAGGAAGTGAAAAGCTTCAAAAAAGTAGGACAACATCTTTGAAAAATAATGGAATCGGAATTGTAACATAAGGTTAAGAGTGGAGTAGGAGCGACAGCTTGGATTTGTATGTGGATAATGTGTGGAATTCTGCATAACAATGTAATATTTACCAAACACGTAATCGACTGACCAGTGGCCACTTGTTATTGCTATTTGTTGTTTGTGAAAAATGGAAGACATAAAAATAGCCGTAGACGTAAAGCAAGCTGAAATCAATTACCTAACAGTTCGGGCCGTTTTTGCGACGTAGGACCGTTCGGCCCGTAGAAATTTGCAGCCCCGGGCCGGCCCACAAGGCCCGGCCCGCCACCAACCCGCGGGCCGGTGGGGGGCCGCGGGCTGCGGGCCGGGCCGGCCCGGCCCGCGGCCCGGCCCGTAGGACCACATCGGCCCGCGGGCCCGGCCCGCAAAATTTTCTTATTTTCCAACACTAGTTGACTGTACCTTGAGATATAAGCGGCAAATCCCTTCAAATGGCCGTTTTAGGCCATTTTTTGCCGTTTTAGGCCTCGTAACTCAAAATGAGTGCATTTTCAGACCTACGTAGGTTCTATTACAACTTTTTCATTTCTCATCAAGAGCTATCGAATGATACCAAAATTAGGCCATTTGGACAACTTTTTCATTTTTGGGTTTATCAGCGACCAGCGTATCGAGTATGTACTTTTACCCTGAGTCGTACGGGGTCACCCATCACGCATGTAAACCTCCAAGTAAAGCCCTTCAAAATGAGGTATCAACCACCCCTGTACCCCTTACCAATCTCGAGTTGATGTGGGGGGACACCCATCTAAAAAGACGATATAAATGGTTGCCCTTTGTCCTTTGGAAAGGTGGGCAACACTATAAAGAAACTTAGCCATATCAAAGGGTTGTCTTTTTTAAAAAAATGCGACAACCCAATAATAATAAGCACAGACCAATAACAAAGTGCTACCCATTCTTTTGGAAAAGTGGGCAACACAATAATAAGAAGAAAAATAAACGTGTCCAGAACATAGGGTTTGCAGTGACCCGGACCAAAGCACCGGTTTTACACCAGGAGCCCGGCCCGGATTTTTCGCTAACGTTACAACACTAAATGCCTTTGCCTGCCCTGCACTTAATCAAAAAGCATACTGTGATAATCATATTATTAATTGTTATTAATTAATTTCAGTTCAAATACGGAACGAATTTTGTGGCGGTTCGTCTCCAGCCTAGTCACAAAGGAACCTCCACCCCAGTTGCACTGTATGGAGAAATGGTCCCAATTACCCAGACCAAAAGGAACCACCTGGTGGAGCTGCTTCGATCGGGCGCTATTCCCACGATGTATCGTTCATTTTCTGAAGATTTGCCAATCAATAATCAGAATGACGAAGAAGCTCCCATTCCCACTTTGGAAGAGCGCCAGGAAGAAGAATTGTGAACTGTTATCCTGATCTAAATTTGTCTGACTTTTTAGTTTAGGAAAGAAAGTTGTACTGAATTTCAGGGGCGTACCCAAGGGTTGGCATTTTTTAGGGTTTTGGAAGTGGGGGGCTTGCCCCCCCCCAGGGAGGGGGAAGTGAGGGGCTTCCGAAAAGTGGGGGGGACGACCCAAAAGTACAATATACCGAAATTTTTAGCGAAAAATTACCATTTTTAAGGTAAAAATGCAAAAAATCGCTGTTTTTAAGCTTAAAATGATTATAAGTCCATAAATTAGCTAAAAATTGAGAAAATTTTGAAAAATTTATCTCAAAAACCTAATTTTTTGACGCTTTTGGGCGACCCGCGACCCCCAAAAAGTGGGCGGGGCTTGCCGAAAAATGGGGAGCTCCGAAAAGTGAAGGGGGAACTGAAAATTGGGAGGGCCCCACCCCCCCCCTCCCCACTACAAAATTGCCAGAAGGGGGAGGGGCGGTGGAAGGTCAGAAAAATTAAGAAACAGAAAGGAGGAAAAGCAGAACAAACAAATTTTCTTAACCAGTCTTTGTGAGTTTTGAGGGTAGTATATGGAGCGGGGCGGTGAATTCAGTGAATTTGTGTCTGAAGCTTTAAGCTTGTCAATTTTACTGAGGTTTGTGTATTTGCTTTCGTTCATGTGAACTATAAAAGTAAACTGTTGTGGACTTATACTTTTCCGTAGGTAATAAATAACACTATTACGAAATAATATATACTTGAATGCATGTTACTGTCACGAGGCCTTGAGGTCCTTCAAAAGTTCTGTTTGTGGAAGCGTGGAAATCTGGTCCGTGTAGGCCTTATTATGACTGTTAGGGTTGTGGATCGTTGCTCGTCTTAGGCATCAGTGAACACACTAGTAGTGATGTTTCAGTCACTGAAACTGAAACTGAAACTAGGTTTCAGTCTCTACATGTTTCAGTTTCAGTCACTGAAACTGAAACTGAAAGTATTTGGGAAAGTGGACTGAAACTGAAACTGAAAAGATTTAAGTTGTCCGACTGAAACTGAAACTGAAACTGAAACTATATTCGAAACTGAACTGAAACTGAAACTATCCTTCTAGGACTGAAACTGAAACTGAAACTGAAACTAGTATAATCTGAAACCATTTCAGTCCCAGTTGAACACAAGTGAATGAAAGTTGCCAACAAGGAACTAATAGTCAGTTTCATAGCAACAGTATGATGTATCTTCGCGCTCGCCGCGACACTCCCGAGAAGCAAAGTCCTTCGGCCATTGTTTGGTCTTGATTGCGGCAGCACGCTGAGGACGTGATGGGAGAGAATTGGAATCTTTATCATCATCGGCATGACGATCACCGGAATCTTCTGTGGTGGAGGGAGGAAGGGGTATGATCAACCTCCAAAGGTATCAGCAAACGGATTGGCCGCTGCAAATGTTTACCAGAAAACCGCTTTCAATTTTATTTGTATTTCTTGGGGAAATCAAGCATTCCAGATGAATGGAAAATTGGTAAAGTTATTCCTATTTTTAAAAAAGGGTCAAAGTTAAACACGAAAAACTATCGCCCTGTTAGCTTGCTGTGCGCTTGCTCGAAAGTCATGGAATCTGTAATAGATGAGGCTCTAAGTTTTCACTTCGAAAGAAATAACTTAATATCCGAAAATCAACACGGCTTTAGATGCTACAGATCCACAATTTACGCAGCTGTTGTTACATACTGTAAATGACTGGACCAAATCGCTTGATGCCGGTGAATTTGTTGATGTTTTTTATATGGATATTGCTAAAGCGTTTGACACTGTTTCTCATAAAAGGCTTATTGCTAAATTAGAAAGTTATGGAATCCATGGGAAACTTCTAAGTTGGCTAAAAAACTATCTGTGTAACCGCAAGCAGTTTGTTCAAGTGGGAGATAGTTATTCAAATCTAAAATGCGTTACTTCAGGGGTACCACAAGGAAGTGTATTGGGACCTCGTCTCTTCTTATTGTATATTAATGATATTGAAGACTGTTTGAATATTATGACTTCGAAGATTTTTGCCGATGACACGAAGCTGTATTTGTCGTTTGTTGACCCAATGTTAAGATACAGTATCCAGTTCGACATAAATAACGTAGTGCGTTGGTCATCAGAAAATTTGCTTAAAATTGCATTTGAAAAATGTTTTACTTTACATCTAATCCCAATTTTTCCTATATGTTTGGAAACACAGCTGTTGCATCAACAGATGCCATTAAAGATTTGGGTATTTTAATTTCATCCAATTTGAAATTTTCTACTCATATTTTGAAAGTTGCTATGTAATTCGGGGTTTGCAATGGTTAACCTTATCTATCGTAATTTTCAATGCAGATCTGTGTCATTTTTGTTAAAGCTGTATATAACCTATGTCCGACCTAAACTAGAATACGCGACGGAAGTCTGGAATCCTTACCTACATAAAGATAAAGACCTGCTAGAGCGGGTCCAAAAGTTGTTTACGAGAAAACTTCCTGGTTTTTCGGATAAATGCTATCAAGAAAGACTCAGCATTTTAAAATTACAATCACTTGAAGTAAGGAGAATTCATCGTGATTTAGTATATAATGGCTTACAAAATAATTAATGGCAGAGTGGGACTAAATCCTGAAGAATTTTTTGTTTTCGAGCAGGATCGTCAACTCGAGGGCATCAACTAAAACTTATGAATAACCACTGTCGTTTGGATCTACGTAAATATTGTTTTAGTGAACGTGTTGTCAAATATTGGAATAGTTTACCAACAGAAGCAGTATCGACAGACTCTCTTTCACTCTTTAAAAAGATTGTAAAAAATCTAAATTTTACTGAAAGTCCTAGTGGTCGCGTGGTATGTAGCCGCTAGCGGCCCAACGCGATCACTGTCAGTTGCTTTATTTAATGATTGTTTCCTCATTTGTTTGTTGTATGAATTTTTGAAATTCTCTTGCAAATGTTACTTTAGCTATGTATGCGTAACTTGATGGCTGGCAAAATAAACCTAACTAACTAACTAACTAAGAGGGAGTACGGACAACCACAGAACGAATATTGCCATCGCCACTGTGATTGATCTTATGAATCTTGGCTAGGGAGTCTTATCCATCAGCGATGACCACAACGTCGTCCAGTTGAGGTAATCTAGGAGTGGCATTTCGAGGAAGTTTAGGTTCACTAATCGTTCACGCAAGGCTTGAAGATACTCGTTGCGCCAACAGGACCAGAACTGATCCAGTAGCCGCTGTCCTTTTTTCCATCGCTGTAGTAGTTCATCTGAAGTAGTAGTCTTCGACAGAAAATCGGTATCGTCGGAATTCTTCAAGTGAATGTCAGGCATACCCGTGCACGTGTTCCCAAAACGGAAATGTGCAGGCGTAATAACGGGAGGAGCATTCACATCTGAATCGACATAAATTAGTGGACGCGAATTGACTATGGCTTCGACTTCCACTAAGATCGTTTCCAGTTGAACATACGTGAGCGCAGATTTTCCAATCAGTTTCTTCAGCGGGCGCTTGATGGATCCAACTAATCGTTCATAAAATCCTCCCATCCAGGGAGCCAATTCGGTTATAAAGACCCAGTCGATGCCTTCAGTCGCAGTATAACCTAAAACAGGTTTACTGGTGATGACATTCGACCAAGCTTTATCGAGAACTTTCTTGGACAACTTGAACTGCTTCGCGTTGTCCGACTAATTTCGCACTTCGCAGGTTTCCCACATCTCGCAACGAATCGTCTCAGGCAGAGTAGAAACTGTTCCGACGTCATGTCAGACACGAGTTCCAGGTGCACTGCCCGTGTAACAGTACACGTAAATAAAGAAACCCAGACTTTACGTGACTTCAAATCTTTGATGAACAGCGGTCCACACTCCACAGTAATCCACACCGGCGTACGTAAACGGATGGCACTGTGTGACTCTGATGCTTGGCAGTTGTGGAGGGGAAGGGACTTGATACGGTCCTCCTTCCCATCTTCGACAAACAGTGCAAGATCTGATAATCTTTTGCACCACTGATCGGCAATGGGGAATCCAGTATTTCAACCGCAGTTGAGCTATGGTATGCCGAAGTTCAATTATGCAAATTAGTTTCCTTGCCAACTTGTTTACTTTCAGTCTTATTAAAATCTGTCTTACTGTCTAGACTTTCATTAAATCTAGTTTTTGTTTTCTTTGTATTAAAGATCTCATATGTGGACTCATGGCAAAAAACTGCTACCAATATCCAAACGAGATCCCAAACTAGCCATAGCACTCAAATCATATAAAAGTTGTCGTAAAGCGTAAAATAAATTTACCTAAAGCTTATCACAGGTTTTACTCATGACTGGGATTTTAATAAAGCTGCAGTGAAATTTATAACTGCAGTGAAATTTACTGCAGTGAAATTTCAGAAGGCAGTGAAGGTAATTGAAATGAAAACTGATTCTTTCTTAGATCTGGGTACCCGGATCCGGGTCGGGACGGGTCCGGGTCCGGCCTAGCGGGTCTGGGTCCGGGCCGGGTCTGAAATATTGGACCCGGAGCCAATTCTGCGTCCCCCACTTTTTGGGTTGTTCCCCCCACTCGACCCCTTCCTACGGTTGTATTGATGCGGCCTCAAAAGTTTTGATTTGATTCAGTTCGATATTCTGCACTAGAAAAATGAATTGATTTGATTCAGTTCGATTTTTTCAATTTGAAAGACTTTTGATTTTGATGCAGTTTTTACCGAAACTGAATTTTGATGCGACTTTTGATTTTTCAAATTTGCGTTCAAATTTTACATAATTTAAACTAACCTAATTTATAATCACAAGAGGTTGTTTTAGTGAGAACATAAAAATTTCAGGACTTGCTTTGAGAACATAAAACTTCAATTTTTCACAAAAATGTCCATTGCTGCCGTAGAGATTTTTAATATAGTTTAGACTTCTTAGCTTTAATGAAATCTTGAGATGAAAATGAAATGCTAATCTTGATCGAAGGTAAAGCAAATGGAAAAATAATGGTTTAGCAGTCTTTCGAAACGCAAAATGGAACATTAAACCAATAAACCTATTCTAAAAATGACTGCCAGAGCAATCTTCCCAGCTAAAGTCCCTTGTTAAGACTTTGCTGGTACCTCTGCCGTGAGCACTGCCATAATGAATAGCACAAACAAATCTTTACCGCACATAATAATACATAGGTTCAACAGTACTAGAAAAAATACATGGACAAATATGTTTTATTGTGCATGAGACTAAAGCTTTTAGCATTCTGCTGAATCAAAATGCGAATCAAAATCGCATCAAAATCAAAATTACTGGTTCATGGACAAAAGTTTTGATTTGATTCAGTTCGATCTTGGCTTCTGAAAATTCAGTTAGATTTGATTCAGTTCGATCTTTTGCTGTGAAAAATTAAATGATTTGATTCAGTTCGATTAATCAAAAATCAAAAGTCGCATCAAAACACTTTTGAGTCGATTCGAATCAAAAATCAAAACAACCGTACCTTCCCCCCCCCCCACTTTTTTGGGCTTCCCTCCACTCACTATAGGGTGCCCAGAAAGTGCCAAATTTTAAGGATTTTTGGTCAAAATTTTCAAAAAATTTTCGGCTTCGCCGGAATTTTTTGGTCAAAAATCGTCTATTTCGGTACTGTGGCCCGGACACCAGTAAACGCAGTCTATACTAAGGTTATTATTTTATTAATTTTCGGACAATATATTTGAACTAAATTCGGACGGTTGGCTTAACGCAATAAAACAAAAACTTACACGGAGTTAACAAAATAATATGCCCAGGAAGAAAATGTGACCGTTTTGTTGAATTCCCCTTTTTGTTGAATTCAACAAATAAGCAATAAGTAGAATGCAGCAGGCAATTTCTGATCCCAAGAGCGAAAGCGAAGTTTATTTATGCAGACAAACTTGCAGAAAATTGAAAGTGCACTGTCGGACTATCTTAAACAGTAATCAACAGAAAAATGGAAGAAGACACACAATTTGAAACTGTTCGGACTTAAATAGTCGGAAGGCCATTAATCTTCACTGCAGGTGGCAAGAAAAAGACCAAAACGTTCTCTGCGTGAGTTTTGCAAAACTTTTGCAAAATCTTGCATCTTTAGTACAGAATTTCCTAGCAACATTGTAACGAGAAGATAAATTAATGAGCTAATTAGAAAAACACTAGGCGGTGGGAGCGACCTGGGAAATCTAATTTTGAAGTAATTAATTTGTTTTTGACATAAAGTTTTAAAATTTTAAGTGCAATAAAACTTTAAAAACACTCTTTATAGTCACAGTACTCAAACTCAATTTTTGAGCACTTTTAAGCACAGTATAGCAGGACTAGAAAACAGGCTATTTTTACTGCATTTCTAGCGAATTTTGAGACCACTTCAGATCCCCACTTTTGGTGGGGGGCTCACCCCACTCCCCCCACTTTTTTGCCTAGAAAAAGCCCAGTTCGGGATGTGCTCAAAACTAAAACGTATACACGAAAATTTTAATACGTTTTCAAGTAAATCGTATATACGAATCCATTTGCTGAAAAATACGATTTTTTATTCGTCTTAATCTTTTTGCAGCTTGGTTTTTGCCGTGGAAAAGTTCAGCAGAAAAAGTTAAGGCTTATAAAAACTAAAATACGAATTCCTCATAAAATACTATTTCAAAACGTATATAGAATTCGTATATACGAAAAATTTGTGCAAGACTTTTGAGCACATCCCTTCTTTACTTCCGATAAACAAGTTTATCTGCGCAAATTTAGTTAAGCAAATTCTCGATAAAGCAAATTCTCGCTTTTGCAATTCTCGCTTAAGCAATTCTCGGTAAAGCAATTCTCGGTTAAGCAATTCTCGGTAGTGAATGTAAACCATGCAAACTATGGCTTTAAGTCTTTCTCGGCAATGCAAGTAATTAGCATTGACCGTTCTCAGCAATCCAATTCTCGGAATGCCTTTCTCGGCAATGTGCATTCTCGGCAATGCAATTCTCGGCATTGAAGACACCCCCATGAAAAACACCATGGTCCGCACATTTGTTTGTACATTTGTACTTGTTAAAAGTTTCTATTCATATTCAATTGCGCCGTAAAACCTGGCGGAAGCTACATAGTCTTATATACGTTAGCCAGCTCTTGAGAATATTGTCCTTGGTCTGTCCGGGCTTGTGTGTTTATGTGACTGCGGTTCATGCGATTAGAAGTCTTTGGGTTCTAATCGCATGACCCCCTTCTGGTTTACCCAGGCGAGGAAACATACTGGCAACTATGGCCAAGGATTTTTTGTCACACCATTTTTCCCCGAGAATTCAGAAAGAATTTCTTTATGAAACCTGCTTTATTAATGCTGCACATGTGTCACACTCATTAAGGTTAACATTCAATGCCGAGAATTGCATTGCCGAGAATGCACATTGCCGAGAAAGGCATTGCCGAGAACGGTCAAAGCTTATTACTTGCATTGCCGAGAAAGATTAAGAATCATAGTTTGCATTGCTGAGAATGGCATTGCTGAGAATTGCATTGCCGAGAAAGTGCATTTTATGAAACCTGCTTTACCTATGCTGCAAGTATAATTCAGTCTATAAATGTTACAATACTACAATACATTCTAAATTTCTAAGCAGTTGAGAAATGTATGCAAGTTTAATTCAAAGCTTTTATATTTTAATTTCTTTAAATTGAATTGCAAAAATTAATTAATTTATTAATGAAATTAATAATTAATCAATAAATTAAAATTAAATTTCGCATTTCTTCTTGTGCAATTGTCAGAAAGCAGAAATTGCCGAAGGACGGCTTGTAGTTATTAATTTGTGTTTAGCTTTCATGTTTAATAGGATAACAGGAAATTTGATCTGGTTTCGATCAAAAGTTTCGTGTTTGCACCAGGGATTTTTAAAGAAACTCGGGCATGTGCTTTTCAGTGCATTTTCCATGAAAAAGTGTGATTTTCAAAGGATTTTTTCTGCGCTTTAATGCTGCCCCAAATTGTGATCGTTCTAGAGAAGAAAGCAGACCAAAATTTCTAATACCGGAGCACAAACCTATGTAAATTCTTTTACGAAAACGTGGGGAAGCTGAAGCATGTACGAGGAAGGAAGGATATGGCGATATGGGTACATATTGACTGGCAGAGCCTTTACCTCGTGGTAAAACTTCGTGCGTGGGTTCAAGTCTCACGATGATGATATTGTGATATTCGCGACATCCCTGAAAGCTTCATGGAAATTGTGAAGCTTAAAGTTAAACCCAGATCTCTTTCGAATATCTTGCTACCTTCAATCCCGAGATTAGCAATTCCTTAATTTTAATTTATTCATTAATTATTAATTTCATTAATAAATTAATTAATTTTTGCAATTCAATTTAAAGAAATTAAAATATAAAAGCTTTGAATTAAACTTGCATACATTTCTCAACTGCTTAGAAATTTAGAATGTATTGTAGTATTGTAACATTTATAGACTGAATTATACTTGCAACATAGGTAAAGCAAGTTTCATAAAATGCACTTTCTCGGCAATGCAATTCTCAGCAATGCCATTCTCAGCAATGCAAACTATGATTCTTAATCTTTCTCGGCAATGCAAGTAATAAGCTTTGACCGTTCTCGGCAATGCAATTCTCGGCAATGCCTTTCTCGGCAATGTGCATTCTCGGCAATGCAATTCTCGGCATTGAATGTTACCCCAAGAAGAAATGCGAAATTTGAAAGGGAGTTCCCTTCAAATCATTAGCAGAAAAAGCAAAAAATTCTCCAAAACTAAATAAGTGACATATTAATTTAATTTTGCATGCTACCCTCTTATTGGCGCTTTTCTGCACAAAGGAAAAACGCTTTAATTTAAACGCTTTAATAAACGTGCACAAATTTCTCAACTGCTCTGAACATGTTTTGTAACCTTGTAAAAGAGTAACATACTTGCCGCATAAATAAAGCAGGTTTCACAAAATACACTTTCTCGCCAATGCAATTCTCAGCAATGCCATTCTCGGCAATGCAAACTATGGCTTTTAGTCTTTCTCGGCAATGCAAGTAACAAGCACTATCTATTCTCGGCAATGCAATTCTCGGCAATGCCTTTCTCGGCAATGTGCATTCTCGGCAATACAATTCCCCGAGAATTCAGAAAGAATTTCTTTATGAAACCTGCTTTATTAATGCTGCACATGTGTCACACTCATTAAATCTAGTTTTTTTCGGATTTCGGATTTTCGGATTTTTCGGCGACGGCCCGGACCGCGGCCCGGCCCGCAAGATTACAAATGGGTGGCCCGCCACCGGCCCGCGGGCCGGGCCGGTTTTTTGGCAATTTTTCAAAAAATTTCGGTGCAATTTCAAGTCTACAATCAAAATTTCATTAACGGATTTTCAATGGCTTTGTTTTAAGATAATGACACAAAATGGAAGCAAGAGTATAGAAGTAAGAATTGAGATGTTCGGCATCTGGGTGTCAAAGGTTGTAATATGGTGGCTACTAATAAGATATACCTAATCCATTGCTGTAGTGGTCGATGTTTTGTGAAGTTGTCCTAATTACCTAGACGTTGACACTGCCAGGGATGTGGGGACGGGTGTTGTCAGTAGGCATGGGGACGTACGTCTCAGAAACTGAAAACCAAGTATTAGTATAGGAGATAAACTATAGCAATAAAGTCCTTATTTTTTGTGGACGTTGTTTTGTTGCTGTAGTGGTCGATGTTTTGTGAAGTGGCAGAGTTGGAAGTGGGTAGCGGGTACCCACGGGTACCCGCGGGTACCCGCGGGTACCCGCGGGTAATAGAAATTTTGCTACCCACAGGCTACCCGCGCGGGTAGTTGCGGGTATCTCTTGTTGATGTAGTCACTAAAATTCAGGGAATTTTATTGAAAAATGATCGAAAAAATAGGTTTCGTGTTTGGTGATTTAAAAAAATCGCTGGTTTTCGCTGGGTGTCCTTCTTCACGATTACTAATCTCAGTTAAAATGGGCGTTTGACTAAACTTGCTTTAAATAACCGCTACCCCCGTTCCTCCTCACTTAGATTGGCTGGGTGGCAGTCCTGACGGTATCGTATACGAGGATGGAAACCCTGACCCATGGCTTTTAGAAATCAAGACAATTTACGATCAGAATCCGAAGCCCCGTTCTATTTCCGAAATCGTTCTCCAAAGGAAAGGGTTCTACCTAATTTCTCAGGGAACTAAGCTTGTCTTAAAAAGACGGCATAAATATTTCTATCAAATTATGGGAATGATGGGTCTTACAGGAATAACGAGATGCGATCTAGTTGTTCACGCTCCCAGAAAAAATGAGCTATTGGTATTTCGAGTTGATTTCGAGGAAAGTACTTGGAAATGGATGATCGAAAAACTGGAAAGCTTCAACAAAAAGTTTGTAAGCGGGGAGTACATAAAAACAGACAAGCAGACATAAAAACAGAAAAGACCATAAACGACGTTAAAGAACATCTCAAAAAATTCTACTACAATGGAGCCAACTACAGTTAATGACTGCGCTACTTTCTCTACTGGCTACTGCCCTCTAAGCAACGTTCACTTCAGTCCCTTTCGACTTCACGGAAAAATGTACTACTCAGTCCAGCAGTGGTACGAAGGTGAAAAAGCTGCTTATTTTAATGATTGGGAGACCAGGAAAATTATCCTGAAAGAAAAAACCGCTAGACGTCAAAGGGAAGCCGCTAAGAACATAAAAGGGTTCGATGAAAAGGTTTGGGACCTAATAAAGGATAAAGTCGTTCTAGAAGGAATTCGGGCAAAATTTGAACAAAACAAACAAGCTAGGGAAATATTACTGAGTACCGGTGAGAAGAAAATAGTCTTTGTAAATTCGTTTGAAAAGTGTTGGGGAACTGGAACTGAAACCTATATAAAGGACTATCAAGGAGAAAATCGTTTGGGAAACTTGTTGGAGAAAGTGAGGGACGAAATTAATAAAAGTACCAGAAACTCGGCACGCAAAGCATAAGGATGGACTACAGTTACTATTGGAGCATTATTCTTGATAACGGGGAAACTTCACTTGGGGCTGGGGTTTTCGATTCATTCGCTGAGGCTAGGATGGACGCTGAACATTACATTAGAAACAACCCTGAAATTCCGGCGGTGGGAATAATTTTAGAAAAAGCTTTACCATTTCGAAGTGAAGTGACAATGACGATATTCGTTTGCCTAGTAGATGGTACTGAGTATGCCGTAGGTAAAAGTCTACATTAGCCTCCCTTATCCCAACAGTCCTTCTAAGGGCTAACTGTAAATAGTTGTATATATTTGTTGTATATTGTATGTAGAAAATCAAAAAACAATAAAACATAAAAACACAAAAACATTAGATGGTGAAGGACCGGGCTTAGGTTGTACATATTAGGTAAGTTAGGTAGGTACGTAGGAAGTAGGTAGGTAGATAGTCCGGTAATGGGCCGACGCCGGGTCCCAAGCCCCGGGGGAAGAACTCAGAGGGACGGAAACGGGAGTAAGGGAAACCTATACGACTCATTTTGAAATACTTACCTTCTATCTCCTACCAATTGCAAGAAATGTTGAAAGAAAACAAATTTAAAAAGATGGAGCCCCTGGAGACGACAGATGGTGTGTGAAGAAAAGATTTGGACAAAAAGCCCTAGGGAGAACAGATGGTCTTAACAAAACTTTTCAAACTCAAACCTCAAGGGACATTAAACTTTCAAGGTCATTCCCTCCCGGAGTGGGGCTCGAAAAACGGACACTATACTACTAACATTCCCAGTTTCGAATTGAAGAATTTCTTGAGCAAGCATTTCCAGTTTCCAACAATGGTTGACCTTATGTACCATTCACTAAAGGAACACATACAATCAAGGCATTTAAGCTTTGCAAAAACCGCACGAACAGCAGTCTATGTGCTGAGCTATTTAGTACGTCTGCTTACTGAAAGCGAGAAATACAAGAAAAAGCTCTACAAAAAAGAAAAAGACTTATGATTACTTTTCTGGATATAACCTAATAGAACAAGTTTAGTCAAATGCCCATTTTAACTGAGAGTAGTAATCATGGAGAAGGGCGTTCAGCGAAAATCAGCGATTTCTTTTAAATCACCAACACGAAACCTATTTTTTCGAACATTTTTCAATAAAATTAATTGAATTTTAGTGACTACATCAACAAGAGATACCCGCAACTACCCGCGCGGGTAGCCTGTGGGTAGCAAAATTTCTATTACCCGCGGGTACCCGCGGGTACCCGTGGGTACCCGCTACCCACTTCCAACTCTGAGTAGGACTTATCGCTATAGTTTATCTCCTACTCCAATACTCCTGTTCTGAGACGTACGTCCCCATGCCTACTGACAACACCCGTCCTCACATCCCTGGCAGTTCCTACGTCTAGGTAATTATGACAACTTCACAAAACATCGACCACTACAGCAACAAAACAACGTCCACGCAAAATATAGTAGGACTTATCGCTATAGTTTATTATCTCCTACTCTAATACTCTAATATTATCTCCTACTCTAATACTCGGGTTCTGAGACGTACGTCCCCATGCCAACTGACAACACCCGTCCTCACATCCCTGGCAGTTCCTACGTCTAGGTAATTATGACAACTTCACAACTACAGCAACAAAACAACGTCCCCGTCCCTGGCAGTTCCTACGTCTTCACAACTACAGCAACAAAACAACGTCCACGCAAAATATAGTAGGACTTATCGCTATAGTATAGGGTATCTCCTACTCCAGTACTCCGGTTCTGAGACGTACGTCCCCATGCCTACTGACAACACCCGTCCTCACATCCCTGGCAGTTCCTACGTCCAGGTAATTATGACTACTTCGCAAAACATCGACCACTACAACAACAAAACAACGTCCACGCAAAATATAGTAGGACTTATCGCTATAGTTTATCTCCTACTCTAATACTCGGGTTCTGAGACGTACATCCCCATGCCTACTGACAACACCCGTCCTCACATCCCTGGCAGTTCCTAACTTCCTACGTCCAGGTAATTATGACTACTTCACAAAACATCGACCACTACAACAACAAAACAACGTCCACGCAAAATATAGTAGGACTTATCGCTATGGTTTATCTCCTACTCTAATACTTGGGTTCTGAGACGTACGTCCCCATGCCACACCCGCCCTCATATCCCTGGCAGTTCCTACGTCCAGGTAATTATGACAACTTCACAAAACATCGACCACTACAGCAACAAAACAACGTCCACGCAAAATATAGTAGGACTTATCGCTATAGTTTATCTCCTACTCTAATACTCCGGTTCTGAGACGTACGTCCCCATGCCACACCCGCCCTCATATCCCTGGCAGTTCCTACGTCCAGGTAATTATGACAACTTCACAAAGCATCGACCACTACAGCAACAAAACAACGTCCACGCAAAATATAGTAGGACTTATCGCTATAGTTTATCTCCTATACTAACACTACGTTTCTGAGACGTACGTCCCCATGCCTACTGACAACACCCGTCCTCACATCCCTGGCAGTTCCTACGTCTAGGTAATTATGACAACTTCACAAAACATCGACCACTACAGCAACAAAACAACGTCCACGCAAAATATAGTAGGACTTATCGCTATAGTTTATCTCCTACTCTAATACTCGGTTTCTGAGACGTACGTCCCCATGCCTACTGACAACACCCGTCCTCACATCCCTGGCAGTTCCTACGTCTAGGTAATTATGACACACAACTACAGCAACAAAACAACGTCCATGCAAAATATAGTAGGACTTATCGCTATAGTATATCTCCTACTCCAGTACTCCTGTTCTGAGACGTACGTCCCCATGCCTACTGACAACACCCGTCCTCACATCCCTGGCAGTTCCTACGTCTAGGTAATTATGACAACTTCACAACTACAGCAACAAAACAACGTCCATGCAAAATATAGTAGGACTTATCGCTATAGTATATCTCCTACTCCAGTACTCCTGTTCTGAGACGTACGTCCCCATGCCTACTGACAACACCCGTCCTCACATCCCTGGCAGTTCCTACGTCTAGGTAATTATGACAACTTCACAAAACATCGACCACTACAGCAACAAAACAACGTCCACGCAAAATATAGTAGGACTTATCGCTATAGTTTATCTCCTACTCTAATACTCGGGTTCTGAGACGTACATCCTAGTGCTGGGACCGGTTCCAAAAGAACCGGTAGAACCGGAACCGGAACCGGAACCGGAACCGGAACCGGTAGGATTTTTAGAACCGGAACCGGAACCGGAACCGGAACCGGAACCGGTGGCTTTTGGAACCGGCCGGTTCTAGTGTTAATTTTGGCTGTTTAAAACTTCAATCAAGGTTTATTTTGTAAAATTTTAAAATTTTCTTATGAATTTGAGTTTAGCATTTGGAATTTAACTTTATTCTGGTACTTCTATTTAGATATGAAATTTTGTTTTTGAAAGACTTGTTGTGTAAATGGCAGAAGATTTTGATATCAATTTTTCGATGTCTTTAATAACAGTTTTCAGTCAATGTTTTAAGTTTTCAAAAAAGGTTATAGAAAAAGTAAAACTAAGGTGTATTCAGTGTTAACTCTTCTTTAAGAATGACAAAGGTAAGCATTAAGGATTTGATGCTTTACGGCAACTCTTCCAGCTCTAGCTGTTGCCTCTGCAATTTTTGTGTGCAAACTTCAACTGAAGCAAACCAGTATACTGAAGACGCAACTCCAGATTAAGGGTTTAGCTTAGTTCACAGCCACCAAGTTTCGAGTCAAGTCAAGTCAAGTCACGTCACGTCAAAGTCAGCATTCACAGATAGCTGTGACTGGACTTGACTTGACTGGACTTTGTCTTGAAGCCCTTCAAGTCAAAGTATACCAACGTTCTACTTTGACTTGAAAACTTGAAAATTCAGCCAATCAGATCGGACATGTCTATAGTCTATACACCAAGCAGGCACAGAGTTGTATGCGGGCCGCGGGTACCCGCGGGGCGGGGCGGGGCGGGCCGAATTTTACTACCCGCGCGGGCCGATGCGGGCCGATTTTGGCTACTTTCCTGTGCTAAGTTGGATAAGTTGCTAAGGATTACTTTGATTGTAAAAATAAATTAAAATTGAAATAAAAGTTAGAATTGTAAAAACAAAATTTTAACGTTTAACAAGTAACACTTTTTGTTTAGCAGATTTTTCTCAAAACTTACTGTATTTAATTTAGCAATGTAGCAATTTAGTACTCATCATTGGCAAAATATCACCAGTTGGGCAAAATTTTGGACGGAACTTAAAGACGGTTAAGACTCTTGATTGGTCATATTGTTACACTGAGCGGAGCATTGTGACTTCTGTTGTGAATTGCTTTCGCGTACTTTTGACTTGACTTAATTTGACTTTGACTTTAACTTGAAGTGACGTGACTTCAATTGACGTGCCTTGACTTGATGGCTGTGAACTAGGCTTTAAGCTGAGCAACAGTATCCCTGAGGTATACCGTTCTTATTTAATTAATAGCAATTGGCTAGCGCTACCGAAAAAAAGAATGCCATTGATGGTCTATTAAAAATTTTCATATTTCATTGTCATATTTTAGTACTTTTTGCTTAGGTTTAGGATTTGATAGGGAATCGCGCTCTTTTGTTACAAATTTGTTTATTTCAGCTACAAAAATTAAAACAAATTCTATGTAAAATAAAAACTTAGCAGCTTGACTTTATTTATTGTAACATACAATTTTTGGTTTTAAAGGTATGAAGTTAGTTGTACCTGTGTGCTGCATAAGTGCTCGAAAAGTTTTAATTCTCGTTCAACGATTTTCCCCAATGTTTTCTGCTATAGCTTTCGATCTCAAAAAAATCTTCGACCCCGAGATGAAAGATTAGCTGCTTTTTCAATGATTAAGCTTTGTAATGTTGTAACTGAAGCTGTTGAATCGATAAGCAAATTTTACTGGACTGCTTGAAATTGGTCGAGGAAAGTTCTGTGCGACGTAACGCTTTCTGAAGGGCAGTAGCTAAATGTTTATCTAGATTGAGAATACTTAGTATTTTGGTAAGCTGTGGTAGCTATAATTTCCACAACTTTAAAAACACGTTCATAGCTTTGTGCAGTTGAATATATTAAGTTTTTATAGAAATTGTCAAAAAAATAAAAAAAATCGTGTGATTTTAGCTTTTTTATCAAAAATACCAATTGGAACCGGAACCGGTAGCTAGAACCGGAACCGGAACCGGAACCGGAACCGGAACCGGAACCGGTAGTCAAGAACCGGAACCGGAACCGGTTTCAAAAATCGGAACCGGTCCCAGCACTAGTACATCCCCATGCCTACTGACAACACCCGTCCTCACATCCCTGGCAGTTCCTACATCCAAGTAATTATGACTACTTCGCAAAACATCGACCACTACAACAACAAAACAACGTCCACGCAAAAGGACTTATCGCTATGGTTTATCTCCTATACTAACACTACGTTTCTGAGACGTACGTCCCCATGCCTACTGACAACACCCGTCCTCACATCCCTGGCAGTTCCTACGTCTAGGTAATTATGACAACTTCACAAAACATCGACCACTACAGCAACAAAACAACGTCCACGCAAAATATAGTAGGACTTATCGCTATAGTTTATCTCCTACTCTAATACTCGGTTTCTGAGACGTACGTCCCCATGCCTACTGACAACACCCGTCCTCACATCCCTGGCAGTTCCTACGTCTAGGTAATTATGACAACTTCACAACTACAGCAACAAAACAACGTCCATGCAAAATATAGTAGGACTTATCGCTATAGTTTATCTCCTACTCCAATACTCCTGTTCTGAGACGTACGTCCCCATGCCTACTGACAACACCCGTCCTCACATCCCTGGCAGTTCCTACGTCTAGGTAATTATGACAACTTCACAAAACATCGACCACTACAGCAACAAAACAACGTCCACGCAAAATATGGTAGGACTTATCGCTATAGTTTATCTCCTACTCTTATACTCCGGTTCTGAGACGTACGTCCCCATGCCTACTGACAACACCCGTCCTCACATCCCTGGCAGTTCCTACGTCTAGGTAATTATGACAACTTCACAAAACATCGACCACTACAGCAACAAAACAACGTCCACGCAAAATATAGTAGGACTTATCGCTATAGTTTTCTCTCCTAATACTCGGTTTCTGAGACGTACATCCCCATGCCTACTGACAACACCCGTCCTCCATCCCTGGCAGTTCCTACTCCAGGTATTATGACTACTTCCAAAACATCGACCACTACAGCAACAAAACAACGTGACCACGCAAAATATAGTAGGACTTATCGCTATAGTTTATCTCCTACTCTAATACTCGGGTTCTGAGACGTACGTCCCCATGCCTACTGACAACACCCGCCCCCACATCCCTGGCAGTTCCTACGTCTAGGTAATTATGACAACTTCACAAAACATCGACCACTACAGCAACAAAACAACGTCCACGCAAAATATAGTAGGACTTATCGCTATAGTTTATCTCCTACTCCAATACTCCTGTTCTGAGACGTACGTCCCCATCGCCCACCCACCCTCACATCCCTGGCAGTTCCTACGAGGTAATTATGACAACTTCACAAAACATCGACCACTACAGCAACAAAACAACGTCCACGCAAAATATAGTAGGACTTATCGCTATAGTTTATCTCCTGCTAATACTCGGTTTCTGAGACGTACGTCCCCATGCCTACTGACAACACCCGCCCTCACATCCCTGGCAGTTCCTACGTCTAGGTAATTATGACAACTTCACAAAACATCGACCACTACAGCAACAAAACAACGTCCACGCAAAATATAGTAGGACTTATCGCTATAGTATAGGGTATCTCCTACTCCAGTACTCCTGTTCTGAGACGTACGTCCCCATGCCTACTGACAACACCCGTCCTCACATCCCTGGCAGTTCCTACGTCTAGGTAATTATGACAACTTCACAAAACATCGACCACTACAACAACAAAACAACGTCCACGCAAAATATAGTAGGACTTATCGCTATAGTTTATGTCCACTCTAATACTCAGGTTCTGAGACGTACGTCCCCATGCCTACTGACAACACCCGTCCTCACATCCCTGGCAGTTCCTACGTCTAGGTAATTATGACAACTTCACAAAACATCGACCACTACAGCAACAAAACAACGTCCACGCAAAATATAGTAGGACTTATCGCTATGGTTTATCTCCTACTCTAATACTGGGTTTCTGAGACGTACGTCCCCATGCCTACTGACAACACCCGTCCTCACATGCCTGGCAGTTCCTACGTCAAGGTAATTATGGCAACTTCACAAAACATCGACCACTACAGCAACAAAACAACGTCCACACAAAATATAGTAGGACATATTGCTATAGTTTATCTCCTATGCTAATACTAGAACATCGACAAAACAAACAAAACAACGTCCACACCAAATACAGTAGGACTTATCGCTATAGTTTATCTCCTACTCTAATACTCGGTTTCTGAGACGTACGTCCCCATGCCTACTGACAACACCCGCCCTCACATCCCTGGCAGTTCCTACGTCTAGGTAATTATGACAACTTCACAAAACATCGACCACTACAGCAACAAAACAACGTCCACGCAAGGTAGGAGTTATAGGACTTATCGCTATAGTTTATCTCCTATTTTAATACTCGGTTTCTGAGACGTACGTCCCCATGCCTACTGACAACACCCGTCCTCACATCCCTGGCAGTTCCTACGTCCAGGTAATTATGACAACTTCACAAAACATCGACCACTACAGCAACAAAACAACGTCCACGCAAAATATGGTAGGACTTATCGGTATAGTTTATCTCCTACTCTTATAAACCGGTTCTGAGACGTAAGTCCCCATGCCTCCTGACAACACACGTCCTAACATCCCTGGCAGTTCCTATGACTAGGTAATTATGGCAACTTCACAAAACATCGACCACTACAGCAACAAAACAACGTCCACACAAAATATTGTAGGACTTTATAGTTGCTATCTCCTACTCTTATACTCCGGTTCTGGATACGTCCCCTCCCTACCTGACAACACCCGTCCTCACATCCCTGGCAGTTCCTACGCATAATTATGACAACTTCACAAAACATCGACCACTACAGCAACAAAACAATGTCCACGCAAAATATGGTAGGACTTATCGCTATAGTTTATCTCCTACTCTTATACTACGGTTCTGAGGCGTACGTCCCCATGCCTACTGACAACACCCGTCCTCACATCCCTGGCAGTTCCTACGTCTAGGTAATTATGACAACTTCACAAAACATCGACCACTACAGCAACAAAACAACGTCCACACAAAATATAGTAGGACTTATCGCTATAGTTTATCTCCTATTCTAATACTCGGGTTCTGAGACGTACGTCCCCATGCCTACTGACAACACCCGTCCTCACATCCCTGGCAGTTCCTACGTCCAGGTAATTATGACAACTTCACAAAACATCGACCACTACAGCAACAAAACAACGTCCACACCAAATACAGTAGGACTTATCGCTATAGTTTATCTCCTACTCTAATACTCGGTTTCTGAGACGTACGTCCCCATGCCTACTGACAACACCCGCCCCCACATCCCTGGCAGTTCCTACGTCTAGGTAATTATTACAACTTCACAAAACATCGAACACTACAGCAACAAAACAACGTCCACACCAAATACAGTAGGACTTATCACTATAGTTTATCTCCTACTCCAATACTCCTGTTCTGAGACGTACGTCCCCATGCCTACTGACAGCACCCGTCCTCACATCCCTGGCAGTTCCTACGTCTAGGTAATTATGACAACTTCACAAAACATCGACCACTACAGCAACAAAACAACGTCCACGCAAAATATAGTAGGACTTATCGCTATAGTTTATCTCCTACTCTAATACTCGGGTTCTGAGACGTACGTCCCCATGCCTACTGACAACACCCGCCCCCACATCCCTGGCAGTTCCTACGTCTAGGTAATGCTGACAACTTCACAAAACATCGACCACTACAGCAAAAGAGGGAAATTATATGGTGATTCTATTAGTAGCCACCATATTACAACCTTTGACACCCAGATGCCGAAACTAATAATCTTGCTTCCATTTTGTGTCATTATTTAAAACAAAGTTCTAAAACAAGCCATTGAAAATCCGTTAATGAAATTTTGATTGTAGACTTGAAATTGCACCGAAATTTTTGAAAAATTGCCAAAAAACCGGCCCGGGCCGGTGACCGGCCCCCACCTATTGGTAGATCTTGCGGGCCGGGCCCCCGCCGTCAACCCAACCGAAAAACTCCGCCACCTGCCCGCGTAACAACTAGCCTAATGAGTGTGACACATGTGCAGCATTAATAAAGCAGGTTTCATAAAGAAATTCTTTCTGAATTCTCGGGGAATTGCATTGCCGAGAATGCACATTGCCGAGAAAGGCATTGCCGAGAATTGCATTGCCGAGAATAGATAGTGCTTGCTACTTGCATTGCCGAGAAAGACTAAAGGCCATAGTTTGCATTGCCGAGAATGGCATTGCTGAGAATTGCATTGGCGAGAAAGTGCATTTTATGAAACCTGCTTTATTTATGCGGCAAGTATGTTACTCTTTTACAAGTTAGAGTTGAAGTGAACAGTCCCGTCGTGTCATCATTGGTCGTCCACCAACTGTGTTTGCTGTTAGCTGTTCGTCGACCCTTCCGCGGCTTCCAGCTGTTTGTTATCTTAGAAAGCCGTTATTTAGAATCAAGTTATTCAGATAATTAATTAATTGTCTATCAATTAATACTCAAATGTAGCTCCAGTTGGGGGGCAATAAATGTCTTTATTTTCAGTTTCAGTAAACTCTTGTTTCTAGTTTACGAAAACTTTCAGACTTTCACTACCAAATGGCAAGGGGGGATTGGATAAGGGTCAGTGTTGAGAGCGCCTTATGTATTACATACCTGAAAAACTACGAAACGGCCTGGAAAAGTGGTGGAGGTAAGTGCAAATTGCAGAGCATATTAGGGGGAGCTTTTATTTATAACTTATACTGAAATTTAAGATTAAGTAATTCCATTTATATTTTAAAATTAATTTCTAATTTCTATTGAAATTGACTATTCTTCACTGACTTTGCACAAATTGCGAAAAATTGCGCAGATCAAAGTAAAAAGTTTAAGCTCATGTACATGGTCAAGGACTTGTTTTATCAACTTAGAAATATGTATATAGAAATTGTTTTTAATATTCGTTTCCAATTTGGGAAACTAAGCAGAATGAAAAAGTTAAATTATTTAATCCATGCATTTAATCAGTTAATTGTATTGATCATTATTTTGTTTATCCAGTACGATTCCAGTTTCATTTTAAACTCTTAGCAGCTTAGCAATCAAAACCAATCAGTTACGAGCAGTGAGGCGATTGGTCAGGCGGCATTCTTTTATCTATTTAGCGTAGTCTATTTCCTATTTCCTATTTTAATCTTAGGCCTAAGTTAGAAATAAACGAAACATGACAATTTGGTGCAAACAGAAATAGGAAATAGACCATAAGACTAGTGAAAATATTCCTATTGTGCTATATTTCCGAGCAGGAAGGATGGCGGTTGGCTCCCTTGACAATATTGGTCCCCTCTTGTTAAAATGGTTTAAATTTTAGTTGGCCAAAACCAGTCAAACGTCCAACATGAGTACAAGACTAGTACAAATTAAAATGTGAAATACGTTCTTTCATTCATTACTCCCCTCCCAAACAAAAACAGCCAGGTTACCGAACACAGTGTTAAAGATAGGTGGCAAAATCTGTTGCTGTCAAGGGACCCAACCGCCATCCTATTCCTGCACGCAAATATAGAACAATAGGCTTATTTTCGTAAGGCCTATGGTCTATTTCCTATTTTTGTTTGACGGATTTTATCATGTAACGTATATTTCGGTACTCGCCTAAGCTAACAATAGGAAATAGGTAAAATAGGCGCTAACGGCGCTAAAAAGATAAAAGAATGCCGCCTGACCAATCGCCTCACTGCTCAAAGGCTGATTGCCATTGGTTTATGAGCTGTTACTAAACGAATTTGAATAAAACTGAAATCGCAGTGTACAAACAACTTAGGGGGTAAGTGGGTAATGAGCAATACAATTAGCTGATTAATTATTTAGCTAAAAAATATTATTTTTATGGCGCTTAATTTATATAACTTTCCTAAAATTCAAAAGCATATTATAAGTAATTTCTATATTGCTACGTTGATATACAAGTTTTTCTTTAACGACATGAACTTTAACTACAACATGAAAAAAGTTTTATAAAGTGAGCACTTCCTCAAAAAATGTTCTCAGACAGTGAAGTATAATCAATTTTGAGCTGAAATTGGAAATATTTTAAAATATAAATGGAATTATAATTGGATTATAAGTACAAATATAGGTGTTAAATAGAAGGTTGGTTGCGCGTTAGCATTTAGGTATCTTCACCAGTTTTGCGGAAGGTTATAGAGTTTTTTGGCAATGCATGGTGCAGTGGTCCCTACTAGAGCTGGGGCCGGTTCCATTGGAACCGGTTGGAACCGGAACCGGAATCGAACCGGAAGGATTTTTAAAACCGGAACCGGAGCCGGTAGGATTTGGAACCGGCCGGTTCCAGGCATAAAACTGAGCTTGAACTAAAATTTTTGCCTATATACTAAGGACTAAAGAAACTAAAGACTAAAAACTAACTAAAGACTGACTGTAAAAACTACATGTTTGGCGTCTGATTTAGGATTGTCCAAATAGTTGAACAAATCTACAGGTTTCTTCAGTATTTTCTAGTGACAGGAGCACTTTGGTAGAAAATTACAAAAATTCCTGTAATTTCTACAGGAGTCTGTTTAAGATTGTGGAACAAGACTCGAAAGA
>JASAND010003926.1:0-67215 GCA_030248195.1 Trissonchulus latispiculum
AGCCTACACGAAGCAACACACGCACGATTGAGGGCCATATGAGCGTATTATGCTCGGCCAGAAACCGCACTTTAGGAACGCAGGGTAGGACTTTTCAAGAGGCCCTTTGGCCTAAAAGCTCATTTTTTCATTGGCCTTCGGACCTTAATTTAAAATAGTTTAAATAACCAAGCCACGGCCTAATTGGCCTTAATTATAGTAGGGGCTTTATGCCCAAATTTTGCTTTTTTATGTGCATTTTTTCGGGGTCTTGTAATGAATTGGGATTTTGAGAGGGGACCCTCCCCCGAGTTGAGCTAGGAGGTCCCTTGGTTACGACCTCATGCTAGATCTAAGCTAAATCAGGAACAATTCTCCCCACAGCCGGCAATTAGGAATTGCCGGCCATAATCGTTAAAAATTGGCGCTAGCACGTGCAAAAAATTATTGTCTGTATTTGTCTAATTGTGTAATTTTGTGAAGGTCGGCTAACCTAAAACTGCTAGGACTCAAAAATCCAGGAATCGTTTCAATTGTTAATTATCTAGCTGTTTGCAGGGGAATGGCCGACTTCCCCAGTTAATTTACTTACACGGAAGCTGTCCTTAGCGGAAAGGTGTGTGTAATTTTGTTCTTGTTGTAATAATTGCCGAGCAATTATTACTCGTTCAGCTTTCCAAAGAAATTGTCAAAATTTCAAGGTTCTCAATCTCTGTCAAACTACAAAGTTTACGAGTTTTAAGCTCAAGGCGAAGGTCAGTTATTCCCAAACTATGACAAAATGTGCATACAAAGAATAGATAGGTTTAAATAGGAAGGTACTAGGATTCGTATTATGTTATTTAGTCGTTTGTGTAATTGTTGGTATGATTGTGATGTTACTTGTGTGAATGTGATCCCTAAATTTACGTAGAATTGGCTTCATGGGTAAACTCCTTATGAATTATGAGGTTCCGTGTTTAGCCCCATTTCTAGAGCGTGAATGGCGGGCAGAAATTGTGTAGTTGTGAGTGTGAATGAGGGCATACCATGTAAACTCCCTTTGTTCGATAAGGGTCTTGGAAATGCCAGAATGAAAGCGTAAGTACTCAGATATTAGGCAGGAGCTGGGCCAAATTGAGTAGCAATTTGGCCCCTAATCGTACATAATTAAGGATTTGTTTTACTTAAAACTTAGCAGTATGCTTGACGCGAAACTGTCAATTTTGGAGTGAATATAGTTGAGTTTTGCTTGAATATTGGTACATCCGGCGGTCTAAGGCAGATTCTGCGGCCTAGGGTCACGGGGACCCCGCATTAGGTCTGTAAGTCTGTTGGATTTCCGGTCATCCGTGTATATAGCCCTGCGCTTAGGGGGCGGATGAGCCGCATTTATGGAATCCAGAACTGCATGAATTGGAAGTTTAACAGAAATAATGCTCAAAATAGCAGGAAAACTCACCATAATTAAGTGTTTCATAGCTATTGCCCGACTAGCGGATTACCAAATCATTTACTTCTGAGCCCGGAAACAGTTATAGTTGTGCGTGTCGGTAAACCCCTAGTTAGGTGTTTAGGTTTAGGTTAGGTAAACCTACTCGGTTTAATTTTAGTTAAAGATAGAGGTACCAGTTATCTAGTCTGAAATAGTTATTAGATCAGGGTTCATAGCTTTAATGGTTTAAACTACGTTAGTCATAATGGTCAGCGTTACAACGCAAAGGAATGAACCAAACCAAAAGAAAAGAAATAAACCCGTGCTGAGACTTGAACTCTGGACCTTCGGCGGGTTGGGCCGATGCTCATCCATTGAGCCACAGGGGGTTATGATTAGAACTAGTTCCTGCTAGCTTATGTACTGTAGCCATTTGGCAACCCGGCACGTGTGTATTGAACTAATACGTTATATGTACAAATTATGTATATGTGGACGCAAACTTTGATCACGATTTTCTCTTCAGCAGCTGAACGGTTTGATCTGTTTCAAAAAGGAAAATGTTCGGCTCTTCAAGCTCTACAAAACGGTATAACTTTTACCCCAATTCATTTTCACTAACTAATTAACACAACCAAGTTAACGTTAACACAGAAATGTTAAGCCTGCGCAGAACCCAATCTGCGCAGGTATTAATTAACTTTAATTATGCTTTTCTCACCAATTATTAAATATTTTCTGGTACTGTAAGCGTGAAAAATACTCAGTTTTTCAAGCTCTACAAGAATATGCAACTTTCGTCCAAATCCGTGTTCATCAAAGTTTTGTTAATTTATATGCCAGTTTTGCACGAGTACTGACATGGGCTCGTGTGAAAGGGTGGTTGTACGTGCGACTTCCACTCGGCTGGCTGCAGGGGTTGCCAGCGCCGGATCGAATAGCAGTTCGGTACGTCCCCTGTTAGGGCACTAGGATAGGTGGGAGGTAGATTTAGAAGTAGAAGTAGTTCGGTAGGTCGGTAGGTCGGTAAGTAGGGACTGCATAGAATGGCTGCTGACACAGTAAGTGAGTGAGTTTTTGCATTTTGGCATAAACCAGGTGAAATTAATTACATGCGAAGACTCACTCAAAGCGCAGCCTACTAACTTTATTCTCAAATTAAGTAATTAATGCGAGCAGGAAAACTGTTTAATTCTAGAATTCTAGATCACATAACCAGTAGTTATTAATTCTTAGCTAGCGTTACGTAAGTTTCAATAATATAATATATGTAAGTGAGTAGGCAGTAGTTAGGCTAATTGTAATGAATAATAGGTAATTGACCATCTTCCAACATCAGAAACTCACTCAAAATGCCAAGCGTCGTTCGTATTTGGGCTTATCAGTCGGCCACGGGAAATAAGTCTATTTCCCTTGGCAAAACCACTAAATTGGGCCAAAAACGAGGCCAGAAATATAAGTAATGTTCAATTATTTTGTCTGCTGTAAGGAACATGCGAACTTCCGTTAGAAATTGTTGGTGTTAACCTAAAACGGCCCAGGCGGCCGGGTTCGTGCAAGCAACGGCAAAAGCAGGTGAACTTTCAAATAAAGCGCTAACAGTGAATTTTCATGCGTTCTCAGGATTGTTTCGCCCGGTTGTAGATTCAATCAGGCTCAATTGAGTCCAAGTAATAGAAACACAACGAATTATTTTACTCAAGCGAAGAACTACATCGAGGTTAGCCAAATTCAACAAGTCGCAATCTAAAAACGGCCAAGAAGGCCCATTTGGTGACAAGAAATTAATAAAAACGGTCAACATTGTCAAAGAGGCAATAACCAACGATTTTTAGTCGTTTCATCAATTCGCAAGTTCAAATGTGCATTTTGGGCCTGGAAAGCAAAAGAACGAGTAATGGTTGCTGGGTTCGATTCCCGCACCATATCTATGTACTAATAGGTTTTAACCCACTTGATTCAGGTGCGGAAAGAAGCCCTGTCCTGCCGAAATTTGCATCCGAGATTCCAGTACGGTGGACCCAGTTCAGAACTTTGATTCAGTAAGATTGTTGGTATCAGTATTGTCCGGAGTAGGACCTAGTCAATTTGGAAGCGATTATCATTGTGTTGTATCAGTCCGAGTCAGTCTAGCGAAGGTACATTGGAAGCTGAATGATCTTGTAGAGTAGACTGCGGCAGAGACAGCGACAGACCAAACCTGATCAAGTTGGGGAATCCGATTAACCAATATAGAGCGAACTTTCATTATCTCCCAAGCCAAAAGCAGCCTTAACCCATTTTCAATCTGAAATGTCAATTTCCTGCATTCTAAAGTCCAAAATCGTCACCCCGACCTTCTTGCTTTGATTCCCGTCCAGAAGACCAGAAGACCGTTATTGTATAACTGGATTAATATAGATCAAATTAGGAATAAGTAAGGGCGGACTTCCCAACTCCCAACTGTTTCGAATCATCCTCAAATTCCATCTCACATAGCATCCTTGAACTGTGTGTCGGAGCAAAAGCGGTGACAGACTTTCGGGGGCTCACCCAAGGACCGGCCCTAGGTTAATAATTAGTAACTTAGTTTATTGTGATACAAGTTTGACAGTCCTATTGTAAGGGGGACGTATAAAGAGTAACAAAGCACAAGCATATAGGGTAACACATAGCATATAGGGAATTTGAGTTAAGGAGTCAGTAGAAAGAGTTAATAGACCAGACGGGTGTAAAAGGCGTTAAGAGTATCGACCGTGTCCCAACAACTTAATCAAAGTTTGTAATATTATTCCAAATTGGAATAATATTAATAATAACCTAAAGGGAAACATCTGGCAACTCTGGTACAGTAAAATTGTACTGTATCACACTATATTGTATTTGAACCGTTGGTATTATAGTAGTTTTCTTATTGAACACATAACTTGTAATAATCATAATTGCATCCGTTTCATTAACATTAAATCATCTGTGTGCTAGCTACTGAGTCTTATTACGAGCAGTAAAGGCGCGTTTGCCTACGAACACGGTGCGTTTACCGTTGAGTCTTACTATAAGCAAATAAAGGCGCATTTGCCTTCGAATACGATGCGTTTACCGTTTAGTCAGTAATCACAGGGACCCCGGACGGAATCACCACCAGTAAGTTTACCTGGCAGTTTCTATCTCGAAGATCCAGTGCGGAAGTCATCCAAATCCAGTGCTGCCAACGAGAAGCAAGTGCTGACCCCGCTTGCTGTCCACTTGGAAATCAGGAGCCTCAAACGAACTCACCGACGAAGACCCCTACCAAGGTTGGCTGCAGAGAATCTGTGATTCTGGAGCACCACCTTTCAGAGATCTGGTGCCTAAGCCTGTTTCATCGCAAGCAGACGTGCTGACCTTCCGTGTAATTGAAAGATTAGAGCTTAGAGCAGATCGTTTCTCGGATCTTGCTCACTTCATTACACATGTTCTTGGAGAAACATGAAGCAGGCGAATTCTGACTACATTACATTTTCTGCTGGCAAATATTGTACGAAAGGATGTTGTATGTAAAAATTCCTTTAGTTCGCTTAGTATCCGGAAATTATAGTCCGTGCAACTCTGTTGTTGCCATTCTTATTTTATGCGTTTTACAAAACGTCTCATTTTTGGTAGTTACTGTACAGTGCAATGTACCCAATACCGTTGCATTTTATATTCTTATTTCGTCGTTTCTGTTCTCCCTCTAAACTATTAAAACTAAACTAAATCTATTACTACATACAAACAGTTCCTTTTTCTTATTTGTGTTTTTATTGTTGCTTGGCATGATGTCCTACTTAGCAGTATTTTCCTCTTGCGAGCCTTTACAGAAATTTAAAATCTTAATTCTGGAATTTTATTAAAATTTAGCCGTCCCCTGCGACAAGTAGTCATTAGTGCGACTAATTCTTAGTCATTTATCACCTTCAGCATTTCTTCGGTTCGTAGTGCGTTCTTCACTGTTTGTTTCCAAAGTTGTGCCTTACGTCGATAAATTCGCTTGCTAAGGTGTAGCTTCTCGTTTCTGTAAATACTTGCATCATTTGAATAGATCTGGTAAGCCAACAACAGATGTGTCATCCCACAACTTTAAACGTGACACTTCACTTTCGTCAGGCCAGCAACTGTTGCAAACTATGAATGCTAGGAACAGTTGTCATAATCGACATACCTTACTCATTTTCAATTTCAGCAATTTTAAGCTTTTGAAACCAAACTAAAAATGTAAAGACTAACAAAAGCTGAAAATTTAGATTCAAACATTTGAAATGGAGCAGGCAGCAACGATAGCAAAAATAGAAACCCACTGAAGGAAAATTCGCAAAAATTAGCAGCGTAACACTAAAAAATTGGGGAGGAGGAAGAAAAGAAAAAGTTTCGGTATGAAATTCGGCATCACCTGACAGCTTGCTCTACTGCTTAAAGGAGTGCAGATATCAATTTTTGTAATTTGTCATTTATAGATATGTCACCTTGTTTCCAAAACTTGTTACGTTTGCCTTCAATACAGCTTTACACATGAGAGCAACTGAGTGTTGCGAATAGAAACAATTCAGCAACAGCAAGCAATGTACTCAAAACCCACTCTTACAATGAAATCAGGTCTTAAGCTCAGACGACAGTGATCGCATAGAATTACCAGCCATAACATAAAACCACCTCATGGCTAACGAAATGTACATGGAGCAGCCACGACTTTTATCCTGTAACTGAATTCTGGCAGAGCGATGGCTTAAGGCCAGTTCACACTAGGCAACTTTGCTCCAAAGTTGCCCAATGTGAATGTAGCGGCAACTGAGAAAAAAGTTGCCGCAACCAAGTTGCCGCAATCGCGCTTGGAGCGATTTCTAGCGGCAACTAGCACGTTGATTGGTCGATTCAAATCATAAAAATAGGCGCGCTAGAATTCCTGCGTTTGATTGGTTGTTGCTTCAACTAGTTGAACCAACTGTTTGTGTAAGTTGCAGCAACTTTTTTGTGCGGCAACTGAAGTTGCTCCAAAGTTACCTAGTGTGAACTGGCCTTTAGTGGATTTTCTCATCTGTAATGGAATATATGCACCGGCTAATGATACTGCTGGTAATGCTCACAGTATCGGTATCGGCATGAGGGCCGTCAATGCTACCAAAAACAATAACAGCACTAACAACGCCAACATCAACGACTACAGCACGGTGTGATCCAGCCCTACGAGAACGAAAATGCATCCTAAACTGTTTGCTGAACAGGCAACATAGATAAATGTAGTTTGCTGTGCGACGCCCGTTTGCACCAACGTCAAGATTATCTCAAGCTTAAGCTAGAGATAATCTTCAAGTTCAGGATTGACTTAGCTGTAGCTTATCTCTAACTCTGAGTTAGAGATTATCTCCTGCACCAACCGAAATTAGTTCGAGATTATCCGATCTACAGCTTAAGCTCGAGATTATCTCGAGTTAAGGATTAACCAATCAAACTTTATTTATGTGTCATGTGATGAACAGTTTCGCCAATCAAATTGGAACATCTCGTCTGTTTTATAGCATGACAGTTTGAATTTTGAAGGCGAAATCTGACGATTACAAAATATTTACTTGGGCGGCATCAGCCGGGCTCATGCGCCAGACTATATATTATTATTCAGTTTGAGCATTTTAATTAAAAAGGAAAGGATTGTTTGTAAATTCAAATACAAATTGGTTTAGATTTCAACGTTTAGAAACGAATACAACATGAATAAATTCTTGCTTTCGATGTTTCTAAAGTGTTTAGAAAATTAAAATGTTTTTGAATATATATCTATGAAAGCGTCTTTAATAAAGTATTGTAAGCATGGTATGGTGTTTATAAAGTATAACAATGCACAAAACTTGCTTCTGAAATAGAAGAAATTTACACCAACAGCTCAAATTCAGGCATCTCTAATGGAAACCTCGAGATTATCCTGACTTAATCCTACTCAGGGGTAGGATTGAAATTTCAGTAGTTGGCGATTATCTCGAGCTCACGATTATCTCTAGTTTTAGTTGGTGCAATGCTCCGTGGAGATAATCTCCAGTTAATCTTGAGTTAATCTCGAGATAATCTGAAGCTCGAGATTATCTCTTGGTGCAATCCAGTGTAATCCTCCTAATGATTGCAGAGCTATATTCTAAAGTTGAAGATGATTGGTCGTTGTATGCGAAAAGAAAACACATACGACTACCAATAATTATTATCGATTAACCAATAATAATCCAATAATTATGAAACCATCAACTCCGTTCAAAGAATTGTTACTTCTAGATAATGCTGGATGCTTCAATGCTGAACCATTGCTACATATTTCATCAATTATAGCTACAACTGTGTGGATATATTTCTATATTTCCATTTGAAAATTATTCAAAAGCGATTAACAGACGTTCAAATTAAATTGTTCTTTTGTGTAGGGTAATTCGTAATAATCAATACCTAATAGCCAATCTCTTGATGGTGATAGGTTAGCTGCCTACTTTGTATCGGGACTATTGCTCTTGGTATTCATTTGTTGAAGTTGGTATTTTTGACTCACGTAGGAGCATGCTGCATCAAGTCATCGAACAATTTGCTTTGTCATTGGATTTGTTCCAGTTTTAATTGTGGCAACTTTTAAACTACAAAACAATGCCAAAAGAATGTGGTGATCCCTCTGTCCCGTATTTACCTTTAGTTGCCTAAACCATCCGATCTGCTACAGCTTCTGCTTCAGGAACGTGAAGGAAGCGGTGCTTTCCTCCAGAGAAGTTGCTCTCTAGTCTCTACCCTCTCTCAGATATTCTCCAAATAAGCTAGATATTATGCAACAGGCCAAAAGGTGAATAAAGTAATTTTTAATTCGGGGTACAATACATAAGGTACAAAGATATTCTGTCTTTGCTTTTTCTTTTTTGCTGCCTAACTGTAAAACTGTCCAAAATAAAATTCAAATTTTTTGTAGTACAAGTGCATAAACCGAATAGGAAAAATTGAACTTCTTGAAGTGAAATAGTTTTCATCCATTCTCCACCATATTTCTCTTCAGATATCATCCTCATCTTGCTAGCAATTAGAGATGAGGATTTTAGCTCGCGGCTCGGCTCGGCTCGGCTAGACGAGCCGAGCCGGCCACAGCCAAACTTGTAATTCGACCAAATTTTCCTATCACATTTCCGAACTTGTACAATCAAAAATCGCTAACAAAAGAAACTAAAATTTGTTGCTAGCACACAAAGGTTTATAAGCTGTTTTTCAAGACATTTGACCAAGACAAAGTGAAAATAAATAAAATTTGAAGCTTGACGAGCCGAGCCGAGCCGAACCGACCCACTTTCAAAATTTTCTTCAAAAAGCTCGGCTCGTCCTCATCTCTACTAGCAATCAAATGGAATGTCACCGTTTTTGCCAACAGCTGCATTCACCTCCTGTTTCATCAGCTGTTTAAAATATTGCTTCTGTTCCACGCTCATGTTTCTTGGAATGGAAAAGTACTCTGTGACTTCTGGAAAAATCTGGGTAAACGCGGGTAAAATCTGAGGAATAAGTGCCTCTGGCTCTCGTTTAAAATTACATGAATCCTAGCCAGCGACAGAGATGTGCTGGAAATTTTTATTCCTGCTGGTGCAGGAATGTATAAAATCAGATTTCTCATGTTTAGCGTGTGTTGTTGTCGTTGTTGTTGCTGTCTGTTTCAGACCATCGAAGCCCTATCTTCAACACAGGAGCTAGTATCGGACACTTTTCTGCGAAAGATGAATTATGCAAATTAGGTTAGCAGCTATATAAGCGGCAAAAATTACACCTTTCAACCAGTTGTAAACTGTCAGCAATTCACACGGTTGTATATATATTTTTGGGTGCCTAAGTGTAGCTAGGGAGTTCCACATAGGCACGTTAGGGATTCCGCCATAATTAGTGCTTGAGCTCTTCTCATGCTTCTCAGCGAAATTACTGAATTATATACCCCTAAAATTAAGATCTCAAGAAAGTACAATTTTTTCTGATCAGCCGTCAAATGTTTTCTATGTTTTCTATCTAAGCACAGAAGCTACAGTTCATCTGTTATTAAGATAGACTTACACACTTCAGAGCTCACTTAAGGGGGGGGGGTCCATCGTGAAAAATTTTTAGATCACGGATTTCACTCATTTTCACACATAATATAGCCACATATGTCGTACATATCAAGTTTAAATTTTGAGTTGTTTCGTTCAGTTTTCCGTAAGTTACGAGCCATTCATTGATTGTAATTTGAATATCAGCGAAAATGAGGATGCAGCACCCAACTGAAGCAAATTTTCGCAAGATCAACTTCAGATTTTTAGTTTATTTTGTTATACACACTTAGCAACCATTAATACAAACATTTTCGTACAGTTTCAATCCAGATGAGCATGATCAGAAGCTTCCTTAAAGGATTTTTCAGAGAAACAAGGCCCCTGTTTCCCCGGATGTAATGAAATATTTAACAGCGCTTATCTTAAAATAGAAGCATTTCCGAGCCATAGTTCTATGAGAAGAATTCATCCCTGCACTGAGAGCTTTCGATTGATATATAATATGCCATATTTTAAAAAATTTGAAAAATCACTGTTTTGTGAAATTCGGGGTCTGAGGGTCCCGAATGGCGCGCTGAGACGAACTGGACAGAACTGTCTGCATAATTCTTGCTACAAATTGATACTAAGGCATGAATAAGTATGCTGAAATGCAAAAAAGGGAATTTTGCAATATGGCCTGGTCATAAAATGCCTGTCTTTTCAAAAAACAGGAATTTTCACAATTTTGTAGAAAAAAGCTAATTTCTGCGCCAAAAAAATCTCGACACTGGCAAAAGATTTCAAGTAACATTTGGTATCGTTTGAAAGCTTTATTCATATACTGTGTCACTGTGGAATTAGAATTTTTAGTTAGGGCCTGTATTTTTTATAATACGCAGTCAAACTTAATGACCCCCATTTTTGTTCACCAAAAACGACAGAATTTAGCGATTTTCGGCAGTTCGCTAACTTCAAAAATTCATTAAAATTTTTTGAAGGCCTAACTCAAAATTCTAATTCCACAGTGACACAGTATCTGGTTAGAGGTTTAAAACAATACCAAATGTTACCCGGTATCCTTCACCAGTTTCGAGATTTTTTTGGCGCAGAATTATAATCGACACTTTTTCGATTTCCTATGTTTAACACATGTATACCTCTGCTTTGAGGTGAATTTTCTCAACAACCATAAGAGATCCGACTTAAATTTTATAAACTCGTTAAAATATACCACTTGGACAATAAAATATGTGAAAATGGGAAAAGTTGGAGATGGTCGAAAAAATGACCCCAAAGTGGACCCCCCCCCCTTAATCACGTTCATGTAGACACTCCGCTAAAGTCAGTCAAATGTTGATTTGTTCCGTAGGAAGAGAATATTGCATGTGTTTTCTTTAGACAATGGGGAAACAATAGTACTAAAAGTTAGTGTTAATGCAGCTTGACATAAGGGAAATCGTCGATTGCTGACCTTCTGATTTATGCTGCTCACCTTAGCGTAACCAGGAAATGTTGAAGACAAAGACTAAACTGGATTGCTATTCTATGCTGATTGCCATTTGCAGATACATTTGTAATTAGAAATTGTATTATACTGAGACGATTTTGAGCATTTCCTACAGAATTTCTTAATGATTATAATTCTTTCGCTCCACTTGCAGTGTGCAATGCACTTGTGCGTTAAAAGTTGTACACATTGGATTCGAATTCCGGTTAAAGCTCATTCCACTGAAGCACCTGTGGCTCAGTTGGTAGGGCGCCTGTGCGTTACGCAGGAAACCGCGGGTTTTGAGTCTCTACACGGGCCCGATTTTTTCGAGTGATTGGTGGTGTGCAACTTTCTTTCTTTAATTAAGGCACTCTAAGAAATATTGACCTTTTTGGAGTCAACTTGTTTATTCTAGACTCGGCATGACCCTCCACTAGTAGCGCAGCAGGAAACCACTAGGTTAGACTAACTATACAGTTGCAGATTTAATTTAGCTTGCTATTGAAATTAAAGTAATCACTTCTGGTATAGAAAGTAACCAAAAGTGTGACCAACACTCTTTTGCAAAAGTGCTTTTAGCCCAAACCGTTCAGTCTTTATTTCCTCCTTTCCTTATTTTAACATATATATGTGGATGTCACCAATGAAGGAGACCAATATCTCCAGAGAACGGCAAGAAGAATTTTGAAGGAACAAAAAGGAAATAGAAACGTCTTTGCCCCGTTTCGTAGACCTTCGGGGGGCAAGATAAAGATTAGGCATGTTGGAGATCAGTCTCAAACTCGAGTTCGAAACTACATACATGGACGTATATCCACATATGTTCAGATACATATTCCAAATATGCATATATTCCAAATATGAAGTTAATGTTTTGTATACAAACCGTAAGCGGGCTTCGATTCTCTTTCAACGATATTTATTATACGTGTGAATCCGGCTTCGGTTTTGAATTCGATTCAGGAATCTGAATTTTTGATTGCCTGATAGACTTTGAAATTTCAGTTTCAGATCAGTGAGCATGTTTCGCATGACCACTCATCGACTGCTTCTAATCTGAGAATCACTTGCTATTGTCTTTTAGATGGCGAACAGTTATAAAGCTTGCAAAGTCATAGTATTGTCATTATTCAGAATGAAGATTGTGCACTTGTTAGCTGGCTTGGTAATCTTTGTCGGCGCTGAGGGAAAGGCAAGTAACTGTCTGTATTTGGCAGTCAAAAAGGTGGTACATAAGTTGTCGAGAAACACAATTTCAAATTTTGAAAATGACTTCTACTGGGTTAAAGCAGACACTTGAGCGGTTCTGAAAATGAAAACGAAGAATTTTTTAGCAAATACTAAGCTACTAGTAGTTTGTCGAAGTTAGAAAAGCGGCAAAGATCAAAGGATTTGGAACATCGAAAAGTGCTAACAAAAATTCAGACTTAAACCGATTTTTTGCGTTCCTGTGTGATTATGCGTTTTTTCAGATAAGAAAATTTTCCTGAAAGAAATTTTTAGCGAGTATATTCCGGGGAAAAACCCTCGACAAACCGGCATCATGAAATCTTTGAATTTTTCAGAATTCGGTAAAACTTTTCTTCTCATGACGATTCAGAAAATGTATAATGTTATGGGTCTGTGGTGAATATTATTTGCAATATACGTGATCACAATTTTGTATACACTTTTTGTGTCAGAATACAAAATCGGCTGTAAATACAGTATTTTCTGAATAGCTGAAATTGGAACGGCATATATACTACATAGACAGTTTGTGCCTAATTTTTTCATAGTCACATAGTCACACTATGTACGGATTCAGTCCGGGCATTTTGTGACTAAAAGTAATCAGGCTCAAATATCCGGGCTGAAGCTGTATTAGTCCAGGAATTTTGTTATTAAATTTTAATCACAACTAGCCTACCCATCAAGGCGAGTTTAATATGACGGACTCATTACTTCATAGTCATATGGCAACGTATTAAACCAGCTGTTTACAGATTTCTCTTGACAATGCAAGGGAAATATTAAAAGAAGATATATTGTTTGAAAGCAAAGAGAATGAGACTCAGGCACATTTGGATGATCTGGAGAGACAACCTATACTTTTCAGTACGGTTGTATTGATGCGGCCTCAGCAGTTCTGATTTGATTCAGTTCGATTTTCGCCTTTGAGAAATCACAAGATTTAATTCAGTTTCTCTGCACCCGAAAAATGAATTGATTTGATTAAGTTCGGATTTTTCAGTTTACAAGACTTTTGATATTGATGCAGTTTTTACCAAAACTGAATTTTGATGCGACTTTTGATTTTTCAAATTTTAAAGTCAAAGCTTTAAATTTTCATGACTTGCTTTGAAAACATTAAATTTTCATTGTTTATAATATTAAATGCCTATTGCTGCCGCAGAGATGCTTATAATTCAGACTTCTTTGCTTCAATGAATTCTTTGCACGCTAATCTTTATCAAATTTAGAGCTAATGAAAAAATAATGATCCAACAGTCTCGCGAAACGCACAAACCGAAACGCAATAAACCAATTTTTGCAAGTGCAGTCTTCTAAACTAAAAATTCCTTGTTAAGATTTGCTGGTATCCCTGCTGTGAGCACTGCAACATATAGTGAAGAGCACAAACAAACCTTAAATGCGCATAGTAATGTTTTCAACAGTACTCGAAAAGATATATGTGTGGAAATGTATTGCTTATGAACATAAGTACTTGAGACGAGACTAAGCGAAAGCTTTTAGCGCAAACAGGAGTCCTCAGCAGTCTGCTGTATAGCTTCTCGTTTTGCTACACAGCTGCCGCTCAATTGTTTCGCTTATACTTAGACGTGCAATATAATAAGCAGTCGACTGAAAAAGCTACAGTTGCAAATGTTTGCATTGTGTCTGTGAGTAACACATGCTTTATACTAAACACTTTAGGGTTATTGCTAGTTATCCCGACTGTTACCTAAAACTTTCCCAACATTTATAAATTGAAACAAAACACCTATGCGCAATCAAAGTTTCCGTATTTATCTGCCAATGTATAGCTATAAAAAGTAAACCACTAAAAGAATAGAAAACGCAAATGGTTAGTAGTATAACCATATGCATAATAAGCTGCTTTACGGAAAATTAAAGCTGCAGTACCGTACCGCGTGTGTGCTGTCATAACTGTAGTCATGTTTAAAAGTTAAACCAATTCCATATCCAAACTTTTTACACTGGCACGCCTTTCAACATAAAACCAGTAAACCAGAAATTATAATTAGATAATATAATACTGTAATAATACTGTATTATTATTTAATCAATATAATTTTGATAATTCCTTCTAGATTGACATAGGTTGGTAATTTTAATCCTTCGGCGAATGGCATTTAGTTCTTTTATTTTCAGTTCTTTGCCGAAGTTACACAACATTTTTCCAATCCGTTGAATATGAACGAGGAGCACAAGCAACTCTTCAGAAAAATAATTAAAGAAGAAGTAGATAAAGTTATTGATAAAAATAATAATATCCCATTTAATTCTTATGGAGAAATCGTTGACAAACTAAGGAAGGAATTTGAAGAAAAATTTGGTGGAAAATGGGTGTCTACAGTTGGAAACTATTACTTTACTACAAGATTTCCACCTCTTGACAGGTTCATGTACCTATACTACAAGAAATATGAATTCTTTGTTGGACATTTACCAGCTAACGATGGTAAATAGGAGGGAACTAGGGGAAGTAGAAGAATGCGTGTGGAAAGAAGATTTGTTTTTGATTAAAATTTCTCTCTTCAATTTGGAATCATTAATATTGTGTCATGACTTATGATTATAACAATTATGCCGTAATTGGTTAATAATTTCCAAATTTGGCAGGGATATATGTATAATAAAAGGCGTGTGACTATAGCTTGGCAACAAAGTCCATGTTGAAGCTTGGTTCGATAATGCCTAGGTTCGATAATGGCTCAGTTGGTGGATTCTTGGAGTAGTTAGCACATGGTGGTGGGTTCGATCCCCACCTCAGGTCCAAAGTTTTCGGGTTGGGGATAAGTGACAACCTTTTGTATTTAGTTTATCACCATATATGTTCCCGAATGTTTGCCCTAAATGATACTCCAACTCAAATAATGCTTTTCGGTATTTATTTTCGTTCAAGGTTAGACCAAAGACACAGATTTTTATCGGCAATAGGTTTGTGGGCTACAAGTCATTTAACAACTAGGTAATTATAGATTCTAAGACGACTTTATGAACGTATGGGTAAACGTGGAATAAGTATTTTGGAACTGTACTCAGCCTACTCATAGTATACATGCCCTATTCGGGGAAAACCCAATGATCCAACGCTATCGCCTAAAGACAACAAAAGGCAATAGACTGTCCTATCCTAAAGACAGTAAGCGCTTCCTAATGCATTAAGCCTGCAATGTACGAGTAATGTCGAGGTAAAGTAGATCTGAAGACGGTGAGCTTTTCAGCATGTCAACATGCACCCCTGACTTTTTGCAAACACAAGCGTTTTTGACGAATTAAATATACCATAACTTGAGCTAGAAAAGTCAAAAAGATTAATTTTTAGATTACAATCCACAATCCTACACAATCCATTGAAATTTGAAATTTTTTCGTCCAGGAATAGAAATGTTACAGTCAATTGGAATTGACATTGGCTCAAAATCAAAACTTCAGATTTTTTGCTTCTGACAACGATAACTTACCCAAATCAAAACCGTTCGAAACGTTCATGGCTTGTTTTCCAGCTAATATGATATCCAAACTGTCAACGACTTTTTCAAAATTCGGTTTATAACTTTTGCAATAATCGTTTCTGTGAGGTAACCCGAAAAATAAGTCAAATATGAAATTTCTCGAAATTTCCGAACTTTGCAAATATGCGCATAATCTGATCGATAGCTTTTTCAATTCTGAAAAACTCTTCTTGGCACAGACGTTCATTTTGCAGCTACTTAATGTTATCGGTCAAAACCGCATCGTCGCTATTTTCCAATTTGTGTTTTGAGATTGCCTCAATGGAGTGACTGCTGCAAAGGTTAAAATTTTAAAAAAGCTATCCAACAAGTTTAAGATATTGTATTTAGCTACAAAATGAGCTAGAACGCTTCGAACGGTTTTGATTGAGTAAATTATTGGTTGCAGAAGCGAATAATCTAAAATTCCGATGTTGGGTTCATTTCTAGTAGGAATGAAAACTTTGAATAACTGTCACTTTTATTCCTGGACGAAATTTTAATGGACTGTGTAGGGCTCTGGGGAGTATCAATGGGCTCAATTTTAACGTGGTGAGGATCGAATTTTTACCCAAGTAGCCTCCTTAAGCTAATTGCTGCTATACAATGCCATGTTGTAGATAGGTCTCTTAAAAATCGAAGGCACTAAAAGCAAATCATTTAATTATTCTCACTAGTGGAACATGATGGGTAATATGCACTTTTATTAAATCTTTTGCACTTATTCTTTCATTCGCTTTCTACTTTCTTTTCGCTTCGACTACTTTTCCTTCTATTTCTGGTTCTCCCCGTCGTCGTCTTGTACCTTGTCTTCTGTACATTGACAAATAGGACTGTTGTATCGATCAAAGAAATCAATTTGACATATGGTTTCCCATTTGTTCTCATCCTTGAATCTGCTGTTTTGGTTAGCCAGGGCATGAGGATCGCAAGGCAAATCAGTCAGCACAAACTCCTCTCCTTCAGAGACACCACCTTCTCCATATCTGATTTCCAAACATCCCGGCACAGTCTTAACGATAGTTGTTTCTCCCTCGGTATTATCAAGATCCTTAATGAAATCGACAGTGCATACATTGTTGCCTGTGATCAGTTGCAGGTTAGGATTTGCATCGGTTCCTATAATGTTGCGCAGCATTAAAATATAAAGAGTTGACACGGAAACTGCACGGTTGACAATTTTGATAAAAATATTCTAAAACCTTGAACGAATCTAATGCTTCAAAATCTTTGCAGTATGCTCGAGCAGCAGAAACAGGTCTGTCGACTGCGTTCTGCTTTGCCCGTTGCAATGGTAGCTGTGAACCGAGAGGAAAAAGCGTTGCCCGAATTGACTCAAGCGTAGCCGTTTGGATTTACGGAAGTACTTTTTCTCAGAAAGAATTGTTAAGTATTGGAACTGTTTGCCAGATGATGTTGTGCATGCGATGTCTATCTCCAGCTTCAAAAGATTTATTGCTTGCATATCCTTTATAACTGGTTATGGCGGTCGGGTAGTAGTAGTGGACAATCGGCCCAGCCCGAACTCCGCCAGCTAATTGAATTTGTTTGCTATTGAACTATATATTACAGTTTCTTGTTATGTAACAATTTGTGCTGCTTAATTTAACTGTATTCTGTTTGTTTGACTGGTATTAAATTCAATTCAATTGAATTCGCCTGAACCTGAATTTTAAAAGCCACTACCGAGGCAAACGCAGCGACACTGGCCAATCGCAGTCAGAGAGTACTTATTGAGAGTTTGCAGAGAGCCGGTTCCAAGGAAAAACAAAGGCGTTTGATATTAAGATATATTAAATACAGGCTACTTTGTGACTTTCGACTTTGGCAAACATTGATTCGTTTCGTTGCTTCCGTGTAGGTTCACTAGTCAAAACGAAATAAAGTATTTAAGCAATTATCAATTAGTAACTAATTAGTCTTGAAGTTTGGTTCTATATTGTCAGGTGGTGTTACATGTGCATTTATTGTATGCCATAAATTACTGTATGCCATCCCGATCCTCCGAAATTGTGGTAAACTTTGTAAGTTTCTGTGTGTGACTTATGATTGGTAGATAGGGTTTAGAGCTTTAGTTAGGTAGGTAGTCTTGAAGAGTTTGATACACGGTATGTCTGCAATCGTACCGCCTCTCAGTCTCTGGTCAAGCTTGGGACCCTTTGACTAGGGATTTAGTAGACAAGTCTTGGCAAATGTGACGTAATATTATAAAGAAACCGCCATTCTGGTGATAATTTGTAAAGATCAATAATAATTCCACCATTTTGTATGAAATTTTGTAAATACCATTAATGAATTAATAAATGATCAACAAATAAGTTTGTACAGTAATATGAGATTTAATGAAAAACTTCGCTACTTTTCAAAGAAACGAGAAATGTGAAAAATATATCAAGTTTATAAAGAAGAGCATAGTTTCGAAGTAATTATGGATGAGCTTTCACCTACCTGTTACTGACGGCGGAGAGCTTGCATGCTCTAGCTAAGAAAGAAGTGGAAGGGAAGGACTACATCGAGAATTTTTCAGCAGAAAAGCAACACTAATGGCTTCACAATACTAATTTCTGTGGCTTCATTTTGACAAATGTAGGGGAAAGGCAAGCGTCGATCAATTGTCAACCGCTGGTAAATAGGGACTGGGTGCAGCCGCCAAATGGCGGACATTTAGAATTCACGATATCTAAAGTATTAAAGTGAAAGACTAGTGTAGACACTGCTGTTCACAATTTTGTGGTAATTTAAATTTTCAAGCTGTAATCTTTACAACAGCAATGTCGAGAGTTACCAATGTTTTCAATGTCCAAAAATGAGGCGTCCACTTCATTTTCTTTCCTAAACAGAAAACAAGTCACTCTTACAAGAAATAAGCAACCCATAATTTTTATTACGGTGAACAAAATCTAAGGTATGTTTAGATTATTAAAATATTACGATTATTCCTTCTCATTGTTTTACGCTTGCCCACAGACTGCGCACATGTTACATTGACAAAATCATCAAAAAAGTATCATCATTTTCACTAAGCCCGATCAGGTTGAGGTTTCGCTATGGGAGTTTTAGTATCTGAAATCCTCAACTGTATTAACAGGTCGTGAGAACATACATAAATCCCTTCAAGAGTGTAAGATGTTTATCATCTTTCCAAACAGGAAGTCGACCACCAACGGCTTGACATGCAAGCACTGGCAATTTATATTTGTCGAAAACAATTGTTCGAACACATCCATAGCCTTCCAATAAAGTCCATTCATTTGGACATTCTAAATTCAACCAGACAGAATTAAGGGATCTCTACTCCAGACTGTTTTTAAAAAGCTGGAAAATTAACTCGAAAAGCACAGATGACGAAAAGAATTAATTCCATCACGAATGTAATGTTAATCTTAATTTTAGGAACTACAAAGCAGATGTTTTCGTATTCATTTTATTTTTGTTCACTACATTTGCAATTTACTGGCAAGCGGGTAATCCATGTTTGCATAAGCAGGCCCTGATTTGATAAAGTACCGGTTATACCTGAGCACTGGTAATCATTATCAACATTTGCACAAAGAACTACATTTGCACAAAGAACTCCATTAACACAAAGAACTCCATGCGAACCTTCCTTATTTAAAGTAAACGATGCTTCAACACCATCAACTCCTGCAGTTCCCTGAAAGCTAAGACCTTTAACAGGAAACGTGGCCATTCCCGGTGAAAGATCCAAACCGGCTACGTTATGAACGGCTTCTCTGAGATTGGTTTCACCCATTACGTTGACAGCAACCTTTATCAAGGATGCTGCTAGTTTAGAAAATAAATCTTCTAAGTTCAGTGGATTTGAGTCAGTGTAACCTCTCAACTGGTTCAATCTACTAAATATCATGTTGGCATCATTCAGGAATGTCCTTCCTTAAATCAGAAACACATAATGACTAACAATAGGCTACCAGAAATTGCAGTGATGGTGATGATAACAACAATAACAACAACAATAATAATGTTTAGTGCCTGTAATTAGATGTGTTTGCATTACTCTTGTTCGTATACTATGATTTTGCCATAATCATAATAACCGCACCACCAAGATAATGCCCACAGTGGCCGATTATAAAGGTATACTATAAGCAGGTAATCCAAGGTTGCAAAGTTAACAGCGTATCCCAAAATGTAAACATTCAAAGAAAGATTTTATTTCAAGTTAGTCAAGTCTAGAGGGCATCAATAAACTTGAATGCTTTTTGCCCATTGTTTCAAAAGAAAAGAAAACTCAAAAAATGGTATTTTCGAAACATCAAGTTAGCATGCAATTTCATCGACTTTTCCATGCAATGATGTCATAGCATTTACCATGGTCACATAGAGAGTCTCCATTAATTCGTCCAACAATATCCCCAAACGACTTTAGGTTTATACTGTGCAGAAAAGCAGGGCTAGAGAAGTAGTTCAAACCAACCCCATCATCCAGTCGATCTAGAAATCTGGCAATCGAAGCAATACCAGACTGAATAGTTTGTAGATGTTTCAGTTCTCCGTTCGGGCTACCTAGAAAATTTCCCGTTGAGTACATTTGAGCTAAATTATTTCTAGTGCTTCCCGGAGCAGCCTTCAGGTGCCAGATTGTGTCCGAAGCCAGATGAATTGGCATCGGGTTATCTAGAAACTGCAGAATCAGTTGCTTCGCGAATTCAATCTGTCGAGTTCTGTCCCAGACATCCGGTTTTGCCAGTCCACAAACCATTAAGACTAGTGTCGATCTAAACAAATTCACCATATTTAGCAGACTCAATAATCAATACTTATAGCAATAATGTTTGTTTCATTCTGGTTATTTTTATTTTTAATTTAGAAGTATTTTGGTTAATGTCGGAAACCTGCAACGATCTATGTTGTTTAACGTTTGAATGTTTGAATGATTGTAATTTAGCCCATCTCGAAAGCTCTGACGCTTAGATAGAAACTGCGACAGCTATTATGTTCATACCTTAGCTTCGTGATATGTTTATACGAGAATACAGAAACTGTTTGCCTCTGCACAGGTTCTTACATTGTAAAATGCTAATTTCTTAGCCTTTTAGCTTTGACAGGTTTTTCTAAATGAGCTTGGTTTGGCTCAGGCCTACAGTTTAAAGAAAACTCTAAACAAACCATTTCAGTATCATGGGGAACAGTTTTCTGTATGTCTTGACTTTTCATCTGTGAATGGTTTTCACAAAAGGAGGCGTAGCACAGTTTGTCAACTCCCCAGTTTGTCAAATCACCAGTCTGGATCGATGTGGAGGTACTCGAACCAAAGTTTGGAAGACGCTGATATTATGAGTACGTGAAGAGGCACGTTTTGGGTATTTTTAAACATTTCCAGTTTAAATATTTTCTAGTCAAAATACTATATTAGTTTAACGAGTTATTAAAACTGAATCAATTAATTTGTTTAGCATTTTCAACACAAATTTCCAGTTTGCTGATGTTGAACATGGAAATTGAAGAAGCATAAATTTTCCGGCCTGGTGACAACACATGGTCAAGCGAACGTGCGTAACCTAAATTACTAAACACGTAACTATGTCATCCTTTTGTCAAAATTAATTTTTAACTGAGTTTTAAGATTGAAGCTTGAACTTAATATGAGAAGGATTTACAGACGTTCAAGATTTCAAACTGTTAGAACAGTGTGTAATGTTGTCGTTTCGAGTTTAAGACAAATGGAGGAGAGGTCAGTTGTATGAATCCTTAGAGATTCTTCTTGAATATTATTGAATACAATCATATCAAGAGTACATAATAGGTAACAGTAAGAAACTCTTACACTAGCATGTACAAATCATGCTAGGTATGCTCGGTTCATTAACTCGGGACCCCCCCCCGTTGCACTAATTACACGCTTTCATATACATAAGATTACATTCCTTCGAATTTTTGTATTATGCAACAATTTTTTATATCGTTGAAAAGAGCAGAAAAAATGCTACGAAGTTGTCGAATTAGTTTTTTTAATTGCATTAAGCTAATTACAGTTATAATTAACTAATTAAAATAACTAATTAATTACATACCGTAAGCCTTAGGTTAATGGGCCAATCAGCGAGCAGACATGCGCTTATATGAAAGTGCAAAGTAGGACCCTCCCGGAAGCTATGTATCATACCTAGCATGATTTGTACAAGCTAGTGTAACAGTTTCTTACTCTTATCTATTATACACTCTTGATCACATTGATAAACTCAATGGTTTGCTACATTTGCTACGATTCTATTACAGCAAGGATTATGCATTCATTGCAAATCAAATAAGAAAGACTTACATGGAAAGCTTATTCATTGTCAAAATGAAATTGGTCTCACGAAAGTCGCCTCCGCTGAAAAGTTAAATCGACGAATGAAGAATCGAAGAATTAAACCCCTTTTATATTGTGACCCGTGTGCACCATATTGGAAGTCGGAGGAAGACAAGAAAATCCTCGGAATTTTTGTAAATTGTCTGAGCCTTTGTAGCTTTTACGGATTCGGCTGAATAAAGACAGTCTGTCTCGAAAAAACTGCAGACAGCTATTTTTAATAAACGGGGGCTGTTGCATATCTTTAAAAAATTAGTAGCTCCGTATTGAAAGATTCCGTAGATGTGCAAGTAAGATGCTTATTAGCTTAATTCCATGGAAAGACTGAACACAAATTCCAAAGAAACATAAACCGCTTTAGTTAAATGGAATGCACGGGACTGCACTTATGGTTTTGTTAGAAAGACAGTTTGTAGGTTAGATTACAGTTAAACCGGCTACTTTCCGCTGACATGTTTTCTAAACTTAACAGTGGTATTCAAACTAATCATTCAACAAGCGTAGTGATCACACCTGAACGGGAGGCCAAATTTCACTGACCCTTGTGGAAGCAAATTTGGGTATATCTCGTGGAAGCCAATTTGGGTATTCCCTGTGGAATCTATTGTTCCTAAGCGCACTTCTGAATGCAATTTTTTAGCGATTATTGCCGTTTTTTAACAAAATATAGCAATTTTTTACTAGAAAAACAACGTTTTTGGACATTTTTTAGCAAAAAATAATAGTGATATTAAGTGAAAAATTTCTGCAAAGCCGGAAAATGTTTTGAAATTTTACTAGTATACCTACTTCCGAACAATACCCATTATAGCCAGCTTTCTTACGCCTTATGAGAGCAATTTCAGGACCCCTTGTGGGTGACTTCTCCGTGGGGGGTTCCTCCTTTCGTTCCCTCACTTGTCCACCTGTGGTAGTGATATACATCTAACGTCATATAGGAAGAAATAATTCATATCTAACTATGTTAAATGCTTTCTAAGTTTGATATTTGCTAGCCCGCTGTAGAATTCTAGTAATTGAATGTACAAGTTATTTCAAACTTATTCAAATTCAACTTCTGCAAACTAGATAGTTCTCATTTATTGACAGTTTTGTATTACAAAGATCAATCATGTATTACAAAGATCAATCAATAATTTATCAGGAACTAAGTCGTGTATGAGAGTGGCAGCCGGATACCTGCCGCCCAAGGTCACTTTGTGACCGTACGCCCCTCTGCCAGCAATGTCATTGGGCAGGCGGCTAAAAGTTTCCGCTCAGTGTTTGCAGAGAATTCTTTAACAGCACAACAACATGTATTTAATTCAAATGATTTTAGAAAGGCAAAGCAGTGTTTGGATGGAATTGCACACATGAACTAAAGTAATATAAAACTTTACTATAAATTTTGCTGAACAAATTCAACAACGAGATTCCAGCCACGTTTATTCATGGCGAAAACTGTGATAGCTAAACATACAAACAGTGACAGATTTGAGTGACACTCAATGACTCAAAGGCCAATTCTGCAGATGCTTGCGATTGTCGTAGATGCCATAACAAGAATATGCCTATCTGCAATGGCAAAGTGTACTCTGCATGCTAAATATCGGTATCTAAACTGAATTTCACAATTTGGTAAGTAGAGTAGACAGGTTCAAATTAAAAGGCCGTCCTTAACCAGTATCAAAACTAATAGATTCATTGATTCCGTTTTTATTGACATAGCGACATTGGCTGTAAACAACATGATAACACATCATGACATTTTTATTTTTGTAACTTGAGCAATTGACATGATCAATCAATCAATTAATCAGTCAATAATAAAATCAAACAAAACAAAGGCAAGTAGCCATGTATAGCTTTCTAAATAGTATATAAATATTGTATACTCTCTGCGAAGTCCCTTTTCCTGCGTTGACATTTTCGTTCCTTATGTTATATGCTTTGGATTCTTTATTGCAGACGTAATAACAGCTGCGGTCAAGGCAGCACATACGATCAGCTCGATAATGCTTAATACTGAGCTGCCAACTAGGATGACACCGCCGAGAGCTGACAATAGCTCAGACACCTGAAGCAAAAATATATTTGACAAGCCCTTAAAGGCAAACCAAAACTAGTAGAGGATTAGTGCAGGTAACATTTATGACATTTTATTTCACCAAACTTGGCAGTAAATAGTTAAACGCAATAATAGCATTAGTTCTCGACAGTTGCTTTTAAAAATTAAAATTTAAAGTTGAACGACTACTGAACACAACTAACGTAAAAAGTAAGGTTCATATATTTTGCAGCTTTGAATATATGCAACTGTCTCTGAAGTTAGTGCTCCTGTGGCCATAGCCGTTGCCCGTTATTAGCGTCAAGCTAATTGACGTTAACTTTTGCTACTTATTGGTTTAGACTTATTTAATTTACAGGATTTTCTTTGCGACATTACTTTGATTGAATTTTGGCAAGGTCTCCGTTGCAGGCGGTCATTTATGTACCAATACTTTCTACGAAATGATACATTACAGTGCAATCGTAGACATTCATCTTACAAATCTGGCCCTTAATGGGGGGGCTACTAAAGGTTTGCCCCGACTTTGTCCGATTGGCCTACTTTTTGGCGAGGATATAGAGCATGGGTGTGGTCAAAAAAATATCGGGTACTGAGATCTTAGTTGCCTTCTAGCCATGTGCAGCCGTCGCGTTTATGTGCCCGACCCCCCCTTTTTTCACAACTACCAACATAATTAATTAAAAATTTTTACTGACTGCTAGGCCCAAGCTTCAAAGCTGCCATTTGCCAATATGATTTGGCACATATGCCCCTACCTGCAGAAAAATACTATTCATCTGTATCTTATCTGCATCTAAGGGAATTACTCTTCAAAGTCGAAGTTTCGGCGAAAATTTGAAAAATGTTGGCTAGCGAAAGGAAAATTTTATTACAAGTGCTAGCTATAAGGCTGTTATTTGGCATGGAAGGAGGCCCCATAGGAGTACTCATTTGTGCCAAATGGCAAGAAATTCTGCTGCCTGAAAAAATTTTTATGTCAACTCTAATCTTCAATAATTGCCAAAAACGCCTTTTTTGGGCAATGGTACCCCAGTAATCGAAAAAATCAAAGCTTTTGAAATTAAAATTTTTTGAGATATTTTAACTCAGCGAGGATGAAAGCGCACTCACAAAAGATTTCAGCTCGATTAGTGAAGGTTTGCGACTTCTATGGCTGCAGAAATGATCTACACAGGATCCGACAGACAGAAAATGGCGGTTTCGGCAATTTTTGAAGATTAAAGTTGACATAAAAAACTTTTCGCGCGGCAGAATTTCTTGCCATGTGACACAAATGAGTACTCCTATTGGGCCTCCTTTTAAGCCAAATTACAGCCTTATAAGTAATAAGTACCAGTAATAAAATTTTCCTTTCTTTAGCCAAGATTTTTTAAATTTTTGCCGAAACTTCGACTTTGAAGAGTAATTCCCTTGGATGCAGATAAGATACAGACGTCTAGTATTTTTCTGCAGGTAGGGGCATATGTGCCAAATCATATTGGCAAATGGCAGCTTTGATGCTTTGGCCTAGCAGTCAGTAGAAATTTTTAATTAATTATGTTGGTAGTTGTGAAAAAGGGGGGTCGGGCACATAAACGCGACGGCTGCACATGGCTGGAAGGCAGCTAAGATCTCAGTTCCCGGTATTTTTTTGACCACACCCATGTTGTATATCTTCGTCAAATGTAGGCCAATCGGGCAAAGTCGGGGCAAGTCGATTTTAGTAGCCCCCCCCCTTAAGGTGGTGATTTCTTTTGGTGACATATTGTCATTGTACAGCCCAAATCAAGTTGAAACTTTACGAGACTTTCCAAAACACTCATTTTAGCGTTAGCTTTTGAAGCAACTTTCTATCTTTTTCCAATCGTGAGATATGCTAACTTTATTATTTTGGCGTCAAAAACTTGTCATTTTTGCGGAAATCAATTAACCCATTGTTTCTTGAGATACACTTATCGCAAGATGAAAGCAAGAGTACCATTTTAAAGGCCCTACAGAGCCCAATTATCCCAATTAGCCCAATTACTATCCTATGGGTTGTAATTTGCAAAATTGTAGTTTTTCAAAAACACGACCATTTTTTCTGGGGATTGTGGAGCATTTACTATGCAAGATGAAGGGCTGCCATTTAGCAGTTGGGTTCTACACTGAAATACCCCGTGACCCTATTTTAGTTGCCTCGATAGCTACCTTCTAGCTAAAGTAATCACTTGACAAATTTGAGAACTATTTGCAAAATTCGGGCATTTTCACACATTCACACATTTTAACTAACTTCTACAAACTGAGGAGCGATTTCACAGTAATTAAAAGATGTCCCCTGATATTCGATAGTGGTATTCAATGACATTAGCGATGTCCCTCAAAAAGTTTTGTTTGATCTGCAAAAATTCCGAAAATTTGTACTCCTTCTAAAATTTACTAAAAACTCTAGACAACCAAATCCAGTTTTACTGTATCCGTGGCTACATTTTCATATAAGGATCACTTCCTAATTCTAAGTAATAAACGAGTAATTACGGTTCAAAGTTTATGACACCAAAAGGAATCACCACCTTAAATAAAATACTCTCGACTATTGTACTTAAGATAATATCCGCCTTATAATTGTTCTGATTCCCTTGATCTGACCTTATCGTACATTATCGAGTTTGGACACTTAATTCAGTTGCTATGTGACCAAGCAAGTATGTAATACTTTCTGCACAATCTCCAAAGCTGAAAATTATATTCCAACTTACCCCAAGGACAGGCTCTTCTTGAAACTGTATGTAGGATGTTGTTCGCAGGTACACGTTGAGGCCTGATCGATTTCTAAGTGACATATTAGTTTTTATGGCTAAAGCTGTGGTAACTTTAACTATTATTACGTCAACTCCAATTCGAGTATGCTAAATTTAACACAGCACACAACAAAAGAGGTGTATACAATATAATAGAAAAGTTCGTAATAATTCATCATAACTAACTTATCCTAACTTTGAATGAAACTAAAACGAAGCAATTGACACGCTCCACATTCCGCAGCGATTCGCGTGAAAAGGACCCTAAATCGCAATCGCGACTTAATCTAGGCATACAAGGCACAAAAGAAAGTTCCTTTAATCAGTCAAACAAACTATAACTTATTAGACTACCTCTAGTAGTCAGACTTGTTACGACTGTTATATCAGCTAGAGTTACTGGTACATTTCTCAGTAATCGACTACTAATCTTAACACCCCCACTTAGTCGATTACGAAATGCATTCCTATACCTAACATATTTCTTATATCTTCATATTTCGATTTCGGCAACGCCTTCGTGAAGATATCAGCTTCCATGGTTTCGGTTGGACAGTATACAACTTGCATTTCTTTGTTGGCCACTTTCTCCCGAATGAAATGATGCTTAATCTCAATGTGTTTTGTTCGGGCGTGGCAAACTGGATTCTTGACAAGGGCAATGCAACTTTGATTGTCCTCGTAAACAACAGTAGGATTGGCTTGGCAGTAACCCAATTCTTCCAACAATGTTCGCAACCATAGCAGTTCCCTTGTGGCAAAGCTCAGAGCGACGTACTCTGCCTCTGCGGTGGAAAGTGCCACAGTTGTCTGCTTTTTACTCATCCAGCTGACGGACCCTCCTGCCAGCTTGAACACATAACCCATAGTTGACTTCCGGTCTTGAGGATCTCCGGCCCAATCAGAATCGGAGAAGCCTGTGAGGACCAAAGCCGAATTTGACCTTCGAAAAGTTAGACCCAAGTTTAACGTTCCCTTTAGGTACCGGAGGATGTTCTTTAAGGCCTTCCAGTGGGATTGGGCTGGACAAGCGGTGAATTGACAAATCACCCCCACTGCAACCGCTAGATCGGGGCGAGTTGCAACGACGGCATATAGCAAGCTTCCAACAATTGCTTGATACACGGATTTTGTCTTTTCATCTAGAAGCAGACCCACGTCCGATTCTTTTTGCAGCTTTGTCCCAGGTTCCATAGGAACAGAAGATGGCTTGCAATCTTTCATTCCAGCTTTTTCTAGTATTTTCTCTAAGTAACGTTTCTGACAGATAGAAAGCAAACCAGTTTTCTTGCTGTAACTGATTTGCACTCCAAGATAGTAATGAACCACTCCAAGATCTTTCATCTTGAAGCGACTCTCGAGCGATCTTTTGGTCGATTCCATCAGTTTCATGTCTTTAGTCATTATGAGCAAATCATCGACGTATAAGGCAATGATTACCAGCTCTTGTCCAACTCTTTTGACATAGAGACAGGCATCTGAATCTGTTCTTTTGAATTCTGTCTTCTGCAAATATTCGTCCATCATGACATTCCAACATCGGGGGGCTTGTTTCAGCCCATACAAACTTCTTTGAAGTTTACAAACAAGGTTCTCTTTCCCTTTCACAATGAAACCTTCGGGTTGTTCCATATATATTTCTTCATCTAATGCTCCATACAGAAACGCTGTCGTAACATCCATCTGGTGAATGTTCATATCTTCTTGGACAGCGATGGCCAGCAAAGTCCGGACACTTGTGAATTTTACCACAGGTGCAAATGTTTCTTCGTAATCTATGCCGAAGGTTTGGGAATATCCTTTTGCCACCAGCCTTGCCTTGAACCTTTCGATGGAGCCATCAGACTTGTACTTAACTTTGAAGATCCACTTACATTTTATGGGTTGTCTTCCTGCCGGCAGTTCCACCAAGGTCCATGTGTGATTCTCAGCAAGAGAGTCCATCTCACTTTGTGCTGCGGTTCTCCATTCATCGGCATGATCTCCAGTCAGAGCTTCAGCCACCGTTTTGGGTTCATCTATCTGTGCGGTAACACAAGCATAGTGAACCTTCTTCTTGGCTGCACCTCGCAGATGTTGACCAATCTTTTCGTATGGCAATGGCCCTTTGTGAGTTCTTTTTGAACGCCGTAAGACCGGAACATCATTCAATTCAGGAGGGGAAACAGGTGGATTTTCATCTTTTTCGTCGGCGGAGCTGTGGGTGTCTGACTCTGAATCAAGTGAGACTTGGTTCTTTGAACCATCTTCGTTAACTGAAAACTTTGTTTCGTCGAACTGCACATCCCTTGAAACAAACACTTTTTCAGTCAAGGGATTGTAGAGCCTGTATCCTTTAGCTAAGGTGCTGTAGCCAACAAACAGACATTCCACAGCTTTTGAATCAAACTTCTGTCTATCCTTTTTGTTCAAGTGGGCATACGCTAGACATCCGAAAATCCGGGTGTGCGTGACACTGGGTTTTCTTCCGAAAAAGGCTTCAAACGGAGTCATTCTTTGAACAGCTTTTGTCGGAGACCTATTTTTAAGATAGGCCGAAGTGGAGACAGCTTCAGCCCAGAAACGGGGAGGCAACTGGGCTTGATTGAGCATCGATCTAGCAGACTCGACTAAAGTCCGGTTCATTCGTTCCGCAACACCATTTTGTTCGGGTGTATACGGAACTGTGAACTGACGAGCTATGCCCTTCTGCTTGCAAAAGTTGTCAAACTCGGAAGACGTAAATTCGGTTCCATTATCAGTTCTCAGCACTTTGATACCTTTTTCAGCAAAATTCGTCACCTCCGCTTCAAACTCTTTGAATTTGCTTAGAACTTGGTCTTTTCTTTTAAGAAAGTATACATAAACCAAATGTGACTTTTCATCCACAAAACTTAAAAAGTATTTTGAGCCTCCAATGGAAGTAGTCTTCATTGGACCGCACAAATCGGCATGCACAAGGTCCAGAATATCAGAAACATTTGTCTGGCTGTGCTTAGGAAAACTTTGCCTGTGAAGTTTTCCTGCGGCACAGTTTTTACAAAAGTTCAGTTTTTCACTGCTTTCTAAAGTCAATCCTTTAACAAGGCGCCCTTTGGCTAAAGTATGTAACCCACTTCCACTCAAATGTCCAAGACGCTGGTGCCACAAAGTAATATTGTTCTCAGCGACCACACCAGCCATCTCAGAAGGGGGGTTGGCCCAACTGCAGTTGAGTTTATACAGTTTACCACTCAAAACTGCAGTACCAAGGACTTTGCCTTTTCTGGTGATGTGACAATTGTCTTTTGAAAACTCAACCTTGTTCCCCTTTTTAGTGATGGCCCTAACCGATAGCAAATTTATAGTCAGTTTAGGTACAAAATATACACCCTGAAATTCAATCTTCCTGTTTCCAGATGGTGTATAGATTATCATTGTAATGTTCCCAACACCCATTGCTTCGACAGTACTTCCGTCCCCCAGCGAGACCCCTTCCGGACTGTCAAGTTCCCTGTAATTTTCCATCCAATCTTTCTTGAATGTCATGTGCTGGGAAGCTCCAGAATCGATATACCAGGAGGAGCTTGAGTCTTTGCTGCCTTTGCCTGAAAGCAAAACCGTTTGCTTGCTCTCAGTGGCGACAAAGGCACCAAACGACTCGTCTGACGAACTTTCGCTAACTCTAACGTCGCTCTGAGCTGTGTAGACTTTCTTTCCTTTGTTACGGCTATTGACAGGTCGGAAGGTCTTTCTTGCTTTACACTCATGGGCATGATGGTCGGGCTTTTGACAGTTGAAGCAGTTTCCCTTTCTTGGTCTTTGACCGTTTCTGTAGTTGTTCAGGGAAAGGGCGCTTTCAGGATTGGGGTTAGGACCGGGGTTGGTTGCAGACTTGCCTTCTTTTCGTTTCACCTCTTCCTGTAAAAGGCGGCTCTGCACAAACGGCAAAGTCAAGCCATCGTTTCGGGAATCCAATGCCGTAATTAAATTGTCATAAGACTCTGGCAAACTAGCTAACAAGATTGTTACCAGGTCTTCCTCGCTAACGGCAGCGTCAATAGCGGCTAGCTGATCCGCTAAGTCTTTGACTTTGTTGATGTGACACAGCATGTCTTCTCCATCCTTCATTTCAACCCGAAATAATTTACGCCGCAGAAATAGTTTGTTTATTAAAGTGTTTCTTTCATAATGCGCCCTGAGGTTTTCCCAAGCCTCGCCAGCTGTAGCTGCAGACTTAACCAAAAATATCTGATTGTTATCCAATCCAAGAACCAACGTGGCTAAAGCTTTGTTAGCCTTTTTCCTGAAGTCTCTTTCCTGCGCAGGGGTTGGATTTTCTGGTAAAATCTCAGTTCCATCGATATGGCCAAAGAGGTCTTTCTCGATCAACAGCATTCGCATTTTAAATTTCCAGACTGGATAGTTCGTTCCATCAAATTTGTCTATACTGAGTCCTTTGGACTGGTCAGACATCGTCAGTACTTGAGAAATACCAACCAGAAAATATCAAAATCAGAGCAGCGAAAGGATTGTCTTAGGTACAAGAGCCTGGGCCCATAACCTCTCGGCGATCATTCAAGGCACAAAAGAAAGTTCCTTTAATCAGTCAAACAAACTATAACTTATTAGACTACCTCTAGTAGTCGGACTTGCTACAACTGTTATATCAGCTAGAGTTACTGGTACATTTCTCAGTAATCGACTACTAATCTTAGGGGTGGGGGTGAGCTGTTGAATTGCATGTCATATTATCAGTGTATCAAACAATAAAATGCGGGTGTTGCCACACCTTTGCATATTATATATGTATGTACTGTTGTTACCATAAACTAGCATATGCTCCTTTTGGATCACAGTTCCAGTAGTTAGTAGCTTACCGTATTTCTGTTTCCTAAAACCAAAACAATACAATAAGTTTAGCATTATGGCACATCTAATAATAAGGAAGTATCAGCTAAATTAGCAAAAGGAAAATGATTTTTTCTGAATTAAAAGGTATAAATTATCGTAAATAGGAGAACACTCAAATTTATTTTGAAGAACTCAACGACTACTTTCAAACTGCTTAAAAACATTGATGCTTGTCAAAGTCAGCCTTCAATTTTCGCCGGAATTATCTCGCTTATTTCGGAAAGTTGAGTAGACCATTGTGTAGCCCCTCGTGCACGTGATGTTTCATGACAAATTGCCAGTCATTTATGGATGCCAGCCTTGTCTCTCAGATAGTTTATACATTGATTAAAAGTTTGTATATCCCTTGGTCCTTGACTGTAATTAGGACATAAGATTTTACGGTTATTAAACCAAACTGTACCAAATTTACTTACGCCAAGTTTGTTGAAGTCAAATAAAACTTCTAGTGATGGGCACGGGTCCAAGTAATAGGCCCAGGGAACTGACACTACCCGAAGCCCTATCACTTTCGGGTACCCGATATCAAAATAGCTATTTCAAAGCTTATTTTTTGTTTGCCATTGAAATAAAGCAATTATTATGGTATATGGAACTTAATTTCTTTTTAAATTAGTGACAGACCACTGGTGACTAATTGTCAAAAGTATTGGTCGCCCGGAATGCTGGCGAATGTATACTTATTCCTCCAATAATATATAGCCAATGTGTGGAAAAACAAGTTCCCAGAGTTTCCATTTCCAAGTGCGGACAAATCTAAAATTTGTGTTATGGGTTATGCAACCGTTCAGCCAAATTGAGGACTAAAAATTGGCAGGTTTCACTTATGAATCGAAAATATAAAATTTTGTGTAATCGAAAAATTTAGCGATAACAACTGGAGATCGAAAACATGCCCATACCAAGTCTTAGCTCGATTCTTCAGGTTTCGAAATTTTTGATTGGAGGTGGGGGTGGCGGCATACTCGAAAGGAAAACACCCAAATCCAGTTTTGTCAGGTATTTTCCGGTTTTAACTGAATGTCGGGTACCCTGGTACCTGCCGTGGTACCTAGAAACTTCAATGAAAGCACTCATAGGTCACAAAACAGCTACTGAGCCGGGTTTGGAGTCTAAGTACCAACCAAACAACTATAAAATTCAGTTTGCTTACGGAATTTCGAATTTTTTCCATAGTTGTTGTAATTTCATAATAATGCTCCCTAAAACCAACATCTATGAACGTGAATACTCCTTTTATGAGCTACAAGCATACACAAAATATATCTCCATACATTTTTAGTTTTGAAATATAGCATCCATGCTTACGACCTTAACTTTTTTAATGCCTAACATGAAATCGAAATCAGCATAGAGCAAGCTAAAAAATATAAACTGGGACACACCATCTAAAGCCGGAACACTCAGGTTTTCTAGCCTACTGTTCACCACACCGCATTGCTTGCATACGCAAAAGATTAACTTTTAACGCAAATTGTAAACAATAGCATACTCCTTTGCTCGTTAAAAACGTGCTCGCATGCGATCGGGCATCGACATTCCGTATAGTTCCCGTAGCTGTAGTTCGCTCTGAACATTCTCCAGCACCTGTCTTTATTAATGAAACACAATTTGTTGTTAATATTTAACTGTCGTTAAGAATTTTATTTTGATAAGAAGCGCTATCCAGATTTAAAATTTTAGAAATATAGCAAATATCTGAATAATTGCCCCCCCCGCAAAGTAGATCCATCACTTCAAAGAAATTCGCACGCTATGTTTGTGTTCTTAAGCTCGAAGCAGGCACAAAATTCGCTGACGCACTGCGTTTTCAAGCTTAAGCACGTAAACATAGAGCGAGTGAGCGTACCCCCGTTTCCACTAGGTACAAATTTGCGGAAGGGGGTCACTAGGGTCTGATTTGCGGGTGGGCCGTTAGCGAGCAGAGCATAGTTTTTGCTCTGATGACATAGAGTGTGCCTAGTGGCATACTCTTATATGTAGTCTTGATGACAGAAAAGTAAATAAATATGGTTGCATTAATTTCAGTTAGCTTTCCTGAACTATTAACAACCATTAAAACAAGAAATTTAAAATGAAACGTAAAATATTTGTCAGCGCTGCTTGTAGGCGATTTCATTAAACTGTTATCATACACAATTCAAAGTTCCCAAGGCAGCTGACAGAGTTAGAAGCAACCGGTGGAATGCGAGGATCAGCACATTGACAAATATTGAATAGGTATCTCTGATGACAAGACAGGTGGCACACCTCAATACAGACATATCTGAAGTTAGTTAAACTGTTTCATGTTTCGTGTTTAAACAGTTTCATGTGTAACGATGCCATTCACGTGGATTCAATACGGAAGTCTTGAGTGCTACAGAACATTCCTATTGCAATATACAAATGAGTTTATGCAAATTAGTTGTGTATATAAGCTGTTGCATTGTTGTGATCATAGGTTAACGCGGGGGGGTCTGGGGGGGGTCCAAGCCCCCCCAACCCGGACATGGTAGAAGCCCTACCGCCGTCGGGGACAAGGGGTAACGAAAAAATGACCAAGGGTAACCAGAAACAGCCGGAAAAAATTAGATTTTACAGTAAAATTTCAAAAAAATTTCCGGATTCGCCGGAATGTTTTAGCTAAAAGGCTTAATTTTTCGGGAAAATTGGACAAAATTTTGAAAATTTTTCCAAAAATTGAAGATTTTTTGCAAATTTTGACAAAAAATTGCTAATTTTGATAAAATTAGCGTTAATTTTTCGAAAAATTTTACAAATTTTTTTCTTGAGGTACAAGCCCCCTGAAAATTATTGTTTAAGGTACAAGCCCCCTCAAAATTTTTTGGGGACAAGCCCCCCCCAGGACCCGACCCTATGTTAATGTATGGTTGTGATTGTTGTCAGTGTTTCTAGTAAAGTCCTTCTAGTACACTGTCCAATCTCGGTTTACTGGAGGTTCCACCAGGTTAATTAAAAATTAATCTTGTTTGGCTGCATTAGCATCTGCTATTGCAAGCCAAAACATGATTCGGGTACAATCTGATATTATGGCGATGAAACTTGGCTGCATTATGTAGCTCTGCTTTTGCATGCCAAAACCCGTTTCGGGTAGAAAATAAAAACGGCGATGCTTGGATACAACGAAAAAGGAAGCACATCTCGTGCTGGACTGCTTGAGGTCGGTGGCGACAGTTCCTCAATCAGCCTCAGCCACCCGAAAGGGTAGAAAACTGTTTAAGTTGACTGCAGTAGCTAAGCTATTGCCAGCTCAAGACCCGATTCGGGTAGATAAACATGTGATATATACTTTGGAAACTGGAGACTACGTATTCTCAGTTTACCAATCACCTGATTCAGGTAAAACATTAGTTGAATCCGGATAGTCGAAGCCTGCGAAGAAGCTTCCTCATGTTATTGCTGCAGACTTGGAAATTGCTCTAACTCAAACAGCTGATTGGCGGCGACGGACACAATGCTTTCGGAATTGCAGTTAATCCATTTTGCAGTTCAAATGAGCTACCCTATGAGGGTAAACATGGCTGAGCAGCTTATAAATAATGTTTGCTGCCTCTGAGCCCAAAGAACGGTTACTAAATGTAGTAAACCGAAAAATTTGAATAAGCTCATTTTATTGTGGAATAGAGTTAATCAGTTGTGCACTGGAGAAGTCGGAGCCTGAAGCCCGACTCCTTGCGCTGTGCTATAAATTTGTCGCCTCGCCATTAATGGAGTACCGCAGTCAATCATAATCAACGAAGAAATAGACCAGTCCAAAGTGCAGATTCCTGGAGAAGAATTACCTCCTAAACTGCATATTGCCTTGCGGCACTACTGAGTTATCATTTTTGCCTCGAGACTGAGGAACAGTCTCCCTTAAGGGGAGAGGTGTAACGATGCCATTCACGTTGATTCAACACGGAAGTTTTGAGTGCTACAGAACATTCCTATTGCAATATACAAATGAGTTTATGCAAATTAGTTGTGTATATAAGCTGTTGCATTGTTGTGATTGTTGTCAGTGTTTCTAGTAAAGTCCTTCTAGTACACTGTCCAATCTCGGTTTACTCATGTTTTCTGTTAGCTTTGTCGCAGTTAAAAGTAAAAAGCCCTAATATTTAGCAGGATTGAAATAAAAGAATTGATGGCTAATGCTGAGGCTTGTAAAGCTTGTAAATTGTTTTAGATGTGTTGAATTTACTGATCACGAGAGGTGTATAATTCAAAAATTAAAATTCAGTGAGTGACGTGTACACGTTAGAGACCTTCACTCAGGCCCGTCGGCCCGGCCCGCGGGCCGGGCCGACTCAAGGTCGAGCGGGCCGGGCCGGGCCGGGCCGAGTGCAAACGCGGGCCGGGCTTCGGGCCGGGCCGACCAAGATTCACTAATTTCTTCTATACTTATTGCCGTTTAATAATATATATTTGCTTAAAGTTCTGCAACCACATGCAGAAATATTTGAGGTCATTTATAATTTTAAATGGCGACTTAATCTTTTATATTTTTCAGAAACTATATAAATGTTGATGGCTTTAATGTTTTTTGTTGAAAATAGTTGCGAAGTTCTAAGTTTCTACATAGTTTCGTACTTTTTTTACGCATTTATGCAATAATTTGGGCGAATAATTATTTAATTTGAACGAAAACTCTTGGACTTGGATTGCCTTCAAATTCGTTCGTCAAAGGGGTGTAGGGGGTTCACCTCGTTTTCTAAGTGTTTTAAAATTCTTATAACTTGAAGCCAAGGCGTTGGTGAGAAAGGACGAGTGCGCAGAAATCCTATAATACAAAAACTTGACGAAAAATGTCAATGTTAAGCTGGTTTTGCATACGAAAAAAGATGATTACAGCTTTAAACTTACGGGTCGGGCCGGGCCGGGCCTGAGTTGGAGCGGGCCGGGTCGGGCCGAGGTCGAAATGTTTTGGAGCGGGCCGGGCCGATCCAAAATTTTCACGGGTCGGGCCGATCCAAAATTTTCACGGGCCGGGCCAATCCAAAATTTTCACGGGCCGGGCCGATCCAAAATTTTCACGGGCCGGGCCGGGCCGGGCCTGAAAATTTCGGCCCGTAAAGGTCTATACGTTTATAATTTTTAAAGTGCTTCAATAAGACAAAAATTGTTTTATACATTTTGTGCGAATCTCATACCATTAAGCTATATTCTTTATTTCCAAACAATGAGTCAGTATCTTTTCTGTAATTGCGTGTACACTGGCCATAGGGGCTTTCCTTCCTTTTCTCTGATTTCTGAAATGTCAATAGAAGAACGTTGTTTTGCAATTGTTTTACAATTTAGATGAACAACTCTCTTACACGGTGGGACTACAAGAGAGCTGAAATAACGGAAGCATTTAATCCACACGATCAGAACAGAGCAGACGAATTCATTTTTCTAGAGCAAAATTTTTACTATTCCACAGCAATTTTTCAAACCAATTGGAAATTATAATTAACATACTTTTGCTCACGCTAGGAATAATTTCACATCTTAAAAGCCCACAATCATGTTTCCTTTTTTCCTGTTCTGCCACACCCCCGTTACTTTCGCGAGGAGGGGTAACGCCAAACCAAATTTGCTCAGGGTCCACGGTTTGGCGTTCAATAATTGCACAAGCAATTACCGAGGCGACGGCAAGGCTGCTGCCGGAGCAGAAGTGATCACAATGCTTCGATCGCATCATGACCACCCGTCAGCTCCATACAAGGGGTTTCCCCCCTGGACGGTCAACTCCTTGAAAAACTTTTCTTTTTCAGATCAGTTATGTTATTACTAATAATAATGGAGGATAAGAATGCTTATGGCAAATTGGTTTATCAGGAAGTGCAAAGTGTTATTGTAGAAACTTACCAGAGCAACTTCTAAAGTTGTAAGATAACCAGCTGGCAGAGCATAGCCTTCCAAAAAGGGATATGGCTTTTTACCTTTGTTGTGTATGACTGCAGTCAAGCTACTTCGAAAGGAACCACTGAAAATATTGTGGCTTGGAGGTCTGGCTATATTGAGTCTCAAACCTAGAAAATAAGACCGCCTTCATTTGCTCTTATTAGAAAACTCGGCTTATGTCAATCTGAGTAGGGGCAAACGTTTTCTTCTATTTAAAGGATTGACTTAATGACTTTGTCCACTTGAAATCAGCAGGGGTCAATTTCTTTCCAGTTCTACCACTAGTACAGTTTAACTCTGATGCACTGGACAGAAATAAAGAGGGGGTGAGTGCAAGTTAAATGAAATTTTATTTCTATATTTGTATTTATGTATTAGTAATAGATTTCACTTATCAGTTTGTAATTTCTTGAAATTATTAGGAATCTAATTATGTATCAATCGATTGAGTGAACAGTTATTTAGATTGTGAAATATGAATAATTATTCATCCGTTTTTACAGGGAACTAAGTTAAATTTAAATAACTTTCGAGTTTTACGACTTATAACATCAATACTTATGGTAACATTATTAGAAACACTAATAGTAACATTAATGTAAACTTATATTTTTTTAATAAACTAGATAGCAAAAATGTAACTCTTCAAGAAGTTATTGTGCCAGCAGTTTTTGGCAATTAATTTCATTCTTAATCATTTTAACTTTACTTCATACAAAAACTCGCTTTTAACATTCACCCTTTTTTATTTCTGTCCAGTGCATCAAAGTTGAACTGTACTAAAGAAAATGACCCCTGCTGATTTCAAGTAGACAGAGTAATTACATTAATCCTTTGAATAGAAAAAAACGTTTGCGCCTACTCAGATCGACATAAGCCGAAAAAGATTTAAGCTTCCAATATTCAGTGAGCCTCCCTTGCTTTATGCTACAAGTGAAAGTTTACATATGTCAAGCTTAGAAAAAATTACCAAGCTTGGGACACTTATTTCCATCTCAGCTGGCAATTTACCGAGAATCAAGAGAAGCCCGCTTTAGTGGGACTGCAAAGGAGGGGATATTATCTGAACAGTACGCCACCTATCAAAAACCCTCTTTTAATTGAGAAAAGGAATTACAGTATCAGTATCCTTTAAATCCTCCAATTCCAATGCATAATCTCCAATTCATGGTTGATATGAAACAATCATAGCAACCGAATTTGACATAATATATTAGCCCAGTGCAGCTCCTCTAACAGAGTTCGTCCACGTCCTAGAGTCTGAGCAAATTGCCATCTTGATGGTTTCTGCTTACACTGTTTGTTTGAAACAGGCTCATTTAATAATTAACAGGAAATACTTTTGGCATGTATTTGATAGAAATCATCAGCACCTTTCATAACAGGTGTCAGTCAAAATTATGTGATTTCAATGCTCAGCTTAAAAAACGGATTTTTCTTGTTGTAAGGACCTGTGAATCTTTCTTTCTGAACTTTTCAGTCAAAACACTTTAAGCCAGAGGCCTCGACTAAGACTAAAGTGTTCTCCAAAATTAACTCACCGCCTAGAATACCAGGTCTGTCATAAGCTACTGGCAAACTGACTGTTACACAATCTCCATAGTTTGGATCCAGAAAGTATTCAATTGAATTTCTAAACTCAAAAGAACTTAGGGGACCATTAAGATGTAATATACAGAAGTAGCATTGCACAGCGATAATTGCATGGATGGAAAAACTGGAAATAATCTTATCCGTTGTAAGCTGGTTCTCTGCATGCTGTCCAGTCCACATTTTAAAAGAAATTAACTTTATGAAAATGATTTCTGGGACCAAGAGTACATGATACATCAGAGTATAACATTCGCCATGCTGCATGTATAAAACTAACGGTATCGCCTTACCCACTCCCCATCAATAAGCCTGTCCCTGCTCACTCCACCCAATTTAGGTTTCGAGTACAAGCTTGGGTCGGAGTCAACCTTACAATATTTTGTACATGGAAGTGTTAATATTTCCCGCACCTCCAAATCTTGCACCCGTCGAATCGAATATGTTTGCGTTAATACTACATTTTGGCTGACCCCCACGTTCGGGACTCGTAGTTAAAAAGCGGGCATTGTGCGTCTGTGCGATGGGTGTCGGTTTGGGGTGATTGCTTTAGCAGAGTGTCAGCTTTAGCACATAGTCTAGAACGATCTTTGTGTGTTGGTTAATCTATCCTAAAAAAGCATTTCAACCATGCAGAATGAAAAAGATAATTTTTCAATACACTGTGGTAGCAATCACACAGCATCAGTCTATCTCTCAAACCATCATTAAAATGCAGTCCTGTAAAGTTTAATGAAGACTACTTTGAGTATTTCGTTTCTACAAGAAAGGTTTTTGGTCAGTGTAGTCTCAACCAGTATGAGTGTGTTTGTAGTTAGTGCGTGCAGATGCAATTAGTACTAGGTGCTACTTCTTACTTGCTGCATGTCCTAGATTTGAACTGGCAATTTCGAATGAAAGTGTGAAGAGAAGTCTGATTAAAACCTTCATCTAGTGGCATATCTGATTTTTTATTAGTATATCATTTACTAGATTCCTTGTAAGTTCCCAATATGTACGTATCTCTGTGACCTCAGCTTTCTTGTAGTTCAAAGCAAGAAATGATGAATACTGTTTCTGAAACACAAAAAGCAATGCATGGATAGTTAAAGCACAAACGTAAATATGATTATTTGTGTTAATTTAGTTTACCACATTAATGTTCATGTTAATGTTAACTGGTTTACCGAATTATTAAATTTGAGTGTTTTTGGCTTTTTCCTGGACAATCCAGACAACCCCTGTCTGATGGGAGAACACAGCCAAAACTACTAACTGATGGCAAATTCTGCAATTGCTTTCTATTTAGATTTAAAACATCTTTACGTGCTACAGTAGTAAACGAATATTAGGTGGGAACCAACGGTTGGCGCAGCTATACAGCACAGGTAAGAGCACAACCTTGTTTTTCTGCCAAACCCTTTGATTGCCAATATTATAACAATAATTTAATAGGATGTTTGATAGGTGAACCTTAGTAGCAAGGAAAAGACAAACTTTCCTGCTTTCTCCGCAATAACAACAATTGAGAAGTTTTATTTTAGCGACTTTTAGAAAAAGTTGCAATTTGCAAAGTGGTTTGAAACTGATCAGTAAAGTAGCGATATAGAAATATTGTTAAATATGGACAGCAACAAGTTTATTTACTTTTTCGACAACTTTGAAGCCTTTTAGTTTTACCAAGATTACCCGTAAGTAAGTATTAAACTAGTTTAGCCTCATGCTTCACTTTCACTTAGTTTCAGTGTCAAGGTTTAAGGTGGTGATTCCTGTTGCAGACAAACTTTGAACCATTATTACTCGTTCATTGCTTCAAACTAAGGAGCCATTTTCATATCAGAATGTAGCTTAAGATGTTTTCCTTTTAATGATTGAAACGAAACTAATTTTGGTTTTCGAAAAAAATTAACAGGTAAGAAGTGCGGTGGAGTGCATTTCGGAAAGTTTCATCAAATTCATCTTGATTTTAGGCGTCAACCAACAGTGCGTGCCCAAAAGAATCACCACCAGGCTAATCATAATAAAAGTAGAACTTTTACTACAATAATACGATGAAGTATAGTGCTTCTGGTAACTTAAACAAAATAAAAGCTTGAAAGGCAGGCTAAAACAAAAATTAAATCGTTAGTTTACGTATCATACAAGGAAAGTTAAGTTTGCCCGCTGAATGTTTCTAGTTAAACCTTGTAATCACCATAGATTCCATAGTCTGAGTCATAGTGTTGAAGTCGGTCTCTTTCAATAGTTGGAGTGCGTTAATTACAAACTGCTCCGGACTATCCGCTAACAAAAGTTGCTCCATTCGAAACCAAAGCGGTGGATTCGCCTTGTCAAAGTCATAGAAATAATGGCTTTCTAACAGAAAACAAAAATATAGGAAAGATGTCATACAAGCTGGCGTTCACATTCAGACATCGTCCACAGAATTTTCCAGTAATCCATTAACTCAGTTTTTTACGAGAGCAATCGAAACATTTATTGAAAGAACATCGAATACTTTTTGATAAATATCACAATTTATTTGGAGAAGTATGAATGAATAAAGTATGAAGTATGAAGAATGAAGTATGAATAAATGAATGAAGAATAATTTAACGCATACAAGGATCGGACAGGGTTTCTCATTAAAAGCAACTCCGACTGATAACTCGCATCCAATACTAAATGAACGCTAAATAAATAACCATACCATGAGTCTTGCAAACATGGTGGAATGTATCTTGAATTTGACAAATTGCAACGCTTGCGAGACTGCAATCTTTTGTTGTAAACAGCTCTCCATTAATCAGAGTTGTTTTCAAGCACATTCCAGGGCCAACATAAGGCTGGTCCCAATAACCAGCAATTCTAAAAAATTACTAATCCAGCGATTCGCAACACCACTTTGGAGAAAAACTATTAAACACTGTGCGGGATTTCACTTTGGTAGCACACAATAGTTCATTTGGGTCCATCTGGGAAATAAATATAAGTCGCGTCCATCACTTGGCTCTGAAAGATCGAACCACAGAATTGCCTCTCAGAGCTTGGCTTAAACCTACTTATCGAAAGCAAATTTATTAATGCAGAAGAAAATCCGGACTCCTGGCCGACTTATGCAGATGTGCATCCTCATATCCAAGAATTCTTACAATATGGTCTACGATTACTGAACAAACTAATCGGATTGACATGGTTAATCACGACAACTATGTTGAAGGCATCTGCCAATCCTTGCTTCAAAGGACAAGACTCATTTAAGGACTCAATTGGTGAAACCCAAATCCACTCTGCCAGTAGCCAGCCAGCAGTACTTCTGAATCATGACCTTAGTATTGCATCATTCGCGATCCATAGAATGCTGGGTGATAACTAAAACGGAAACTGAATTTGTAATAAAAAGTTCTACTCTCGTAGAAATCGACGAGATCAGCCAAACAATATCAACACTTTGAGTATGCATATTTTGAACATGTCCAAAAATATATCGCTATTAGCGTTATGGATGGTCCACTCAAAAATTGCTAGCATGCAAAACCCTTTTTTAATTATTGCGACTCTTCGTCCTTACGTTACAATATCTAGTGCAAATATTAGTAATACCAACACAAAGTTTGTGCGGAAATCCTCAGCCTGAGCTAAATCAACAAATGTTGGAAGATATGCAGCATGATGCATTTTTTTCGCAAGGTAACTCGACGTCTACTCTGCACATAGCAAATATAGCACATCAAAAAACTTGCATTGATTATTAACGAATTCATAAGTGATTTACGATTAATCAAATTAAACAGGTTTGTAACAATCAAACTATTCATATAGGCACCTCTCAGTGTATAACAGAATGCTTACTTCGAATAATAGAGCTTAATAACGACTGACTTTTGGTGAAAGTCACTAGTGAGCTTGTAACAAGCACGGTCACCTCTTTCCCATCCATTTGGGCATTTTTTGTCTGAAACAAAGATTTTAACGGTTAAAATCATTATCTGCGTACATGCTATACCATTACAATAACGGAATCCGTTATTACAAAAGTCTTCACACATGTTGGTGAACTCAAGCAAGTAAAGCAAGTTATTTTCATAAAAACACTGTGAAATTCGCACTACTGACAGGTTATCCCTTAATCGTTTTAACATTGAAATAACAGCTGACCAAAAGCGATAATTTGCTATATTAATCAATCGCTGTTTCGCTACCTGTTTCACACTACATGCCTTGGAAATGTTGCTGCTTTAATCCTTGCCACAGTCTGACTTTGAACTAATGTTTCGTCTTGTTTTGACAGCCTATGGGATATGTGAAGCGTGAGCGGAATCCGTGGCTATGGACTATAGAATATTTATCGACTATAAATCAGCTGTCCCTCAATGGGTGACTCAACTAAGAAGGTACTAAGAAGGTAGAATAAAACGGCCCCAAATGCACCGTTTGGGCCGGCGGCGTATCACCGCTTGTCATAAAAGATTGTTGTCAAACGTTGCTTCATGTATGCTTCTGCACGTATGTTTTCTGTAGTAAGCAAAAAGTGTTATAAAAAAATTAGCTGCGCAGCAGGTTTACAATTTCTGAAAATGTCCGTCCAGTAGATACTTAACCGTTTGCACAAAATCTTGCTTGTTAATTTTTAGGTTAGTCCGAGATCCGAGTAGCCTGACAATTTTAATCTTTAAAGTAAAAGGGCCTCTGCTTATCCAATCTTTGTTTATCACTGAAAAGCTAGCCTGTCAAATGGAATAGTCCGCGTGAAGCTTTGATTGATCGTCAGAGGAATTTAATTAACATTAATTTGTTTGTGGGACTGTTTCACGTGAAAAGTTGGCATCAGGACTTAATAAAAAGACAATTATGCAGGTTCTGTCCGAGTCATACAACTTTAATGATTGTAATTTCCGCCGAATTTGCATGTCATGTTATTACAAAGTTCGGTCGAAGTTTTCCAACCGAGTGACAGCAATCGTTTGCAAACTTTGTTTGACAAGGCTCTGACAGCTTATTTTCTAACGATGCTAGTTAGTTGGTTGAATAAAAGTTAATTTTAAAATTTTCTATTGCCAATTTTGGATAGTATAAACAGCAAAACTAATAGGTGAGTAGCTTAAAACGGAAAGTTGGACCGGAAAGTTTGTGGAAGGGGGTTCTGAACCAAAACCTAGATAGGCTTAAGATTAAGCAACATGACTGAAAAACTAGGCTTGGCCTTAAAACTGTGTGCTATATTCTGACTTTAGACTCCAGTATATTATCTAATTTAGCCAGGATTCCAACTGTAGGACACCTAGAAACGGTAAAATATTGTCAACTGCTGATGTTGCTTGAAGTTTCGAGGCGGCGAACCAAAGCTTGAGACAGAGGTATAAGTCCATACCTAAACGGGAGGTCAAATTAATTTCACTGAACCTTCTGGGAGCAAATTTAGGTAGCCCTTGTGGAAGCAATTTTTCTTAAGTGTACTTTTGAAAGCGATTTTTAAACGATTTTTGCGGTTTTTTAACGAAAAGCAGCAAGTTTTAACAAAAACAACATTTTTCGGACGTTTTTTGGGAAAAAGTTATTTCGGCGAGGCCGGAAAATTTTTGCTAATTTTGGTCATAAAAACTATTTTTGGACAATTTTCTAACCTCTTGTAACCAATTTTCATAGAGCGGGAGAATTCCCACCCCCCCCCGGTCCACCAGTGTATAATGCGTCTGTCAAACTAACTAAGGTACACCATGTGCAGCAATTGTATAGAAATGCATTTTATCAATAAGCAAACTATAAAGAATTCTGTACAGATAGGTTATGGAAGATGAGAATTCTACACAGATTTATTTCGATTTCTGCATAGAATTATAATTTCGAAAAGGAGTTTCTTTGCAGATTTAAACATTGCTTCCTCAAAAGCTGTGCAGAATTGTTGCACCTGTTAATTATTGTCTATAAGAATTCTGTCTAAAACATAGTTGTGACTGCATATCTTAACTACACATTTCATGGCGCATGACGTAATTTAGGGCTATAAATCTGTACAGAATGTGCACAACTTACGTTTTTGTTTTACTAATTTCAGGGTAGATTATGCATAGACTCCCTTTATAAACAAAGCAATTCTGCACAGATATATATCCATTTCTATGCAGACTTCTTTTGTAAAAGTAGCAAATCTACACAGATTTAATCAATTTTAAAACAATTTCTATGCAGTTTTATTGCAATCTGTATAGAAATAAAATAATTTCTATACAATTGCTGCACGCAGTGTACCTTAGTTAATTTGACAGACGCATAAGTCCCAAAAAAACCATATTTGAGGATCAAAGTTTTTACCCCGTTTTTCAAGAACTCCTACAAGTAATCCATCAAACAAGAAATACTGGTTCAATTTTTTGAGAACTTGGAGGAAATTACAGTTAAAGTTTTTGGCAAATTCGTATTATTCGCATAATTCGCAGATCTGTGAATGTGTTTGTCTGGCGGTATCTTCTAAAAAGCAGACGTTTTCTTGTTGGAAACCAGTTTTTTATTACCATGCTTTTATTTAGCTAAAGCCTTTGACAATACTCCTTTTTTCAAAGCTATCACTTCGTATTTTAGCCTGCCATATGGTAAAGGTGTAAGGAATATGAAAACAAATCTTTCCTATTGGCTGGCTAATAACAATTGTTTACATTATGAATTTTAAATAAAAGATTTTTGGCAGGTTAACCTCAAGCGCCCAGAGTAGGAGTTTTCTTTGCTTTACTTGCACGGGTTCGCAAAGTGAACACTATGTGCGTTCCGTACACTAACTTCTAAAAATGTAAGTTACAGCACTGCCAACACTCAGGAGTGCTCTCACAGGCGTGTACACACTATCAAGGGAAGCTCCGAGTGAAGCGCACGAGTGCCCTTCACGGGGGCTTCGCCTGCAAGTGAGCCCGCAAAGCAGTGCTACAACTGGCTTGCAATGGGGGCTCAAAAATCCTGATGTCACTTACGGAACTGAAAGCACATATGGAGGAGAAATCCTACAACAGAACAGCGCCGCGCCGCTTGCTCCGACAGGACAACGATTGTGGTACAGCGGGCTGTAAACCACCAATATTATTCCACCTGGCCGGGCCTAAGGTAGAACGGGCCGGGCCGGGCCGAGTACTGCAGCGGGCCAGGCTTCGGGCCTGGCCTGATGTTTTCAGTTCAAAGTTTAGGTTTCATCTAAACTGGAGATTCTGACTTCGCATGAGCGCGTGAGTCCTCTCCTTCAAGTTTGCCTTCATATGATTAACACTTACTACCCGTTAACACAGCACTGTATTACACGAAAATTTACCGGCACAACCGCACTTTCTGAATATATTGTATACGTAAAGTGTGCAACCCGTATCTGTATAAGTCATAAAACAGTATTGCCTTCCATCTTCCTGTCATAACAATTAGTCAGCTGTTTTTTACGGTTTCTGATAATTCCCAAATTTGGCAACATGTTTACTTGGCCTAACAGTTTTCCCACCTAGGCTAGCGACAGAGTATCTGGTAGTGTCAGGTTACAACCGGCGTAATGTAGTTCCAACCGTATCCAAACACTTACTTATCGTTACCAAACAAACTTTATTTGTCAAGATAAACTTGTATTTAAATGTCATAACGATTGTATTCTTTGCTTGCAAGACAAATTTTCTCATCAGCAGATTTATCTCTAATTCTTAAGCTTAAGCAGTCGACATCTTTCTTTGGCGACTGAAACCATTTTACAGCCGAGCTAGCACAACGTACAAAATCTTCAAGCTAGCACAGCACAAAGTCATGATTCTTGAGTGGAATACTTTTTGATTCACCCCCTTACTTTTCCTTGATCCGCTCTGGATGATTTCCGAAATCAAATTTTATAGTTATGTGTTAGGTAGCACTGCATACCATTTTGAGTCATGGCACGATACTCTGCAGAATGTTTGCAAATTTATTCGTTTTCAGGATCCACTCATCAAAAACAATTCATTCTATTGTAAAAATTATAAAAATAAGCACGAAAAATGACCTCAATTTTACCAAGAGCACATTAATGCCTGCTGCCATACCTTATGTATTATAAGCGTGGGACATACTCTACACACTAACGGCTGCCCCCCCAACCTCAAATTGGTACCCAACCAGAACAAGGGTACGCACACTCGTCCTATGCTAGTGTGTTAAAGCTCGAAAACAAAAACATACGCGCGCGAATTTTGTGTCCGTTTCGAGCTTTAGAACAGATGCGTAGCGGGTGAATTTTTTGAGTCACAAACAAATTTGCCAGCGTTCTGTAGAATATCGTTCCATGACTCAAAAATTGGTGTGCGGCTCTACAATCCCGCACACCATTTTAAAATTGGATTTCGGAAATAATCCAAAGCGGAGCAGACAAAAATGGATCGAGAATGACTCCATCTCAGGATCATGGTCTCAAACGGTCTCTGACTCAAAAAGTGGGTGTGCTAAGAGTAAAGCTCGAAACCTTTCCATGGAAAGTTCAATCCAATTAAGTTCACACTCTAGATTCCTCTGGTAAATATCAGCAGTTCACGCAAACTTTAGGGATTTCAAATTAATCCAATAAACTAATCTTATCTAATAAATATCTGATCGTTTTGAACAAACGGGCTAGGCTTACGATGCCTGTTGAGTGAAGCAAGATAGCAAGTTTTTAATAGAGTTCGAGAATTTGTTACAAAGTTCGAAATTTTATTTTGATCACTGATCCGGTATATGTAAGTATGTATGTGTTGCCAATACAAATTCAAAACAACATGATTTACCTAAACATTAATCAAAATATTTTTTGAATTTCTGCTGTATTTGTTAATAATTTATCGAATTTTCAGAAAATGACAAACATGGAAACGTCGAAACTGAAATGTAGAACGGTGGAAATGGAATTAGGTCCGTTCAGTTTGGGCAAGCTGACCCTAAAACGATTTCGGTTATTCCGGTTTAACCCGGTCGTTGCCGCAATTTCGGCTTTGCTGATTTGGATCTTCGTTTCGGTCGCGATTTCCTATCCCACAGAGACGGTTTTGCTTATGCAAAAGGTCAAACGTTTGATAACCGCTAAATGTACCTGGCTTTACATAGCTAATCAGGACGTTTGGGCCCTATTTATTCTGGTTATCTATTTCTCTAAATTTTCCGGTGTGAAGCTGGGTAAAGACGGAGACAAACCGGAATTTACGGATAGTGCCTATTTTACGATGCTATTCGCTGCTGGCATTGGCGTGGGTCTGTTTTATTTTGGGGTCGCGGAGCCGATATATCACTACGCTCCTACGAAATTTCACAATTTTTCCGAATTTCGTACAATCGATCCGAATGGAAATCGATTTGCCGGAACGTATGTTTACAAGTTCAATTAACAATTAATTTGGTGAAGTAATGTTAGTAATTTGCACTTTAGGTTGAAGTTAAAATGCCATCAAAATAAAAGTTATCATTAATTTAGAATTTAGACCCGATCTAAAACACTTCCCGAACACAACTCTTTGTATATTTCTGCATGCCTCACATTCAACCCAAAATCCTATTCCAATAACTATAATTTTATATTGAAATTTTTATTAATTTTTATTAAATTTTCTATTTCATTTTTAGCCCAGACAACATCCGAGCCCAGGACGCCATCAATATCACTCTATTCCATTGGGGTATCCACGGTTGGATCGCCTACGTGGTGGTGGGACTACTTCTCGGGTTGGTGGGATACAGACACGGCCTTCCCATGACCATGCGATCCTGCTTCTATCCCATTCTGGGGGACCATATAATGGGTACTTTGGGGGATTTGATAGATACACTGTCCCTGGTCTGCACCATGTTCGGAGTCTGTACCAGTCTCGGTCTGGGTGTAATCCAACTGATGGGTGGACTTAGTCGCCTTGGGCCTGCGGTTTTGACCAAGACTTTGACCAATCAGATCATCATTATTTGGTGAGAATGAAACAGTTAAAATAGAACAAACTAGAGATGTATTTTATCAAATGAATGAAAAAATGGTCTTGTCTGACGACCTCTGCTACAAATGTTTGTTTAATTTAAATTTAAGTTTAAAAGTACAAGGCCATCTATTTGAAGTGTATGACGCGTATTTCAGGATCGTAACCCTGATCGCAACAGTGTCAGTGGTGAGCGGAGTCCGCGTCAGGATTCGCTGCCTCAGTCAGATCTGCTTCTCAGTAGGTCTCTGCATCTGGCTCATCGTTTTCCTCTCCGATCAGACCTTCTATCTGCTGAATGTGATCACTCAATCCATTGGATACTATTTTCAGTGGATTCTCCAGTTGGGATTTCATACGGAGGCCTTCGCCCAGTTGGGACAGGCGCCGGATGGGAAGGGTAATCCCACCTGGATGGACAGTTGGACCATCTTCTATTGGGGATGGTGGATTGCCTGGTCTCCCTTTGTGGGAATGTTCATTGCCAGGATTTCTAAGGGCAGAACTGTTCGGGTACGTGGCAGCAAGAGTACATAATACATAAGAGTGTGAACTTGGCTCGTCAGATTTTAAATTAAAGTAATAATCTCAAAAACTTTAGCTGGGAGAAAGCTGCTTACCATTTTAATTTTTAGTTAAATGTCTAGGGAGCCTATAATTGCTGGTTCAATTCTTACCTGTGGGCAGAATATTTTGCTCTGCAGTGATACTTCGTTTTTTGTGATAGAACTCAGCAAATTAGAAAATTAAAATTACTAACAAATGCCTACGACATCCACCTGTTTTCGCTGTTCAACATACTCTACACTATTCACTTCACCTTTACACTTTAACTTTTATCTAAATTTCTATTTAAATTGTAATTTCAGGAATTCATTAACTACACCCTGGCCGCACCGTTGCTCTACACATTCATCTGGTTCTCAGTATTCGGCGGAGCAGCAATTCGAATGGAGCGCGAAGCGGAGAGTTTGGGGATCAACTGCACCTGGCCAGCGGGCGGTCAGAAGGCTCTATCTTCCTTCGATGGCCTATATCGATTGAGTTGTCGCGATCTGACCGATATGTGGTTCGATCTGATGAATCGATATCGAAATCTCGGCGGATTCCTGTCGGTGATTTCGCTGGTAGCATGTTTTTGTTTTTTTTTTTTTGTTTGGTTTGGTTTTTTTTTTTTTTGGGGTGGTGGGGGTTTTTTAGTTAGTTAGTTAGGTTTATTTTGCCAGCCATCAAGTTACGCATACATAGCTAAAGTAACATTTGCAAGAGAATTTCAAAAATACATACAACAAACAAATGAGGAAACAATCATTAAATAAAGCAACTGACAGTGATCGCGTTGGGCCGCTAGCGGCTACATACCACGCGACCACTAGGAGTTTCAGTAAAATTTAGATTTTTTACAATCTTTTTAAAGAGTGAAAGAGAGTCTGTCGATACTGCTTCTGTTGGTAAACTATTCCAATATTTGACAACACGTTCACTAAAACAATATTTACGTAGATCCAAACGACAGTGGTTATTCATAAGTTTTAGTTGATGCCCTCGAGTTGACGATCCTGCTCGAAAACAAAAAATTCTTCAGGATTTAGTCCCACTCTGCCATTAATTATTTTGTAAGCCATTACTAAATCACGATGAATTCTCCTTACTTCAAGTGATTGTAATTTTAAAATGCTGAGTCTTTCTTGATAGCATTTATCCGAAAAACCAGGAAGTTTTCTCGTAAACAATTTTTGAACCCGCTCTAGCAGGTCTTTGTCTTTATGTAGGTAAGGATTCCAGACTTCCGTCGCGTATTCTAGTTTAGGTCGGACATAGGTTATATACAGCTTTAACAAAAATGACACAGATCTGCATTGAAAATTACGATAGATAAGGTTAACCATTGCAAACCCCGAATTAGCAACTTTCAAAATATGAGTAGAAAATTTCAAATTGGATGAAATTAAAATACCCAAATCTTTAATGGCATCTGTTGATGCAACAGCTGTGTTTCCAAACATATAGGAAAAATTGGGATTTCCATACCCTAGATGTAAAGTAAAACATTTTTCAAATGCAATTTTAAGCAAATTTTCTGATGACCAACTCACTACGTTATTTATGTCGAACTGGATACTGTATCTTAACATTGGGTCAACAAACGACAAATACAGCTTCGTGTCATCGGCAAAAATCTTCGAAGTCATAATATTCAAACAGTCTTCAATATCATTAATATACAATAAGAAGAGACGAGGTCCCAATACACTTCCTTGTGGTACCCCTGAAGTAACGCATTTTAGATTTGAATAACTATCTCCCACTTGAACAAACTGCTTGCGGTTACACAGATAGTTTTTTAGCCAACTTAGAAGTTTCCCATGGATTCCATAACTTTCTAATTTAGCAATAAGCCTTTTATGAGAAACAGTGTCAAACGCTTTAGCAATATCCATATAGAAAACATCAACAAATTCACCGGCATCAAGCGATTTGGTCCAGTCATTTACAGTATGTAACAGCTGCGTAATTGTGGATCTGTAGCATCTAAAGCCGTGTTGATTTTCGGATATTAAATTATTTCTTTCGAAGTGAAAACTTAGGGCCTCATCTATTACAGATTCCATGGCTTTCGAGCAAGCTAACAGGGCGATAGTTTTTAGTGTTTAACTTTGACCCTTTTTTAAAAATAGGAATAACTTTACCAATTTTCCATTCATCTGGAATGCTTGAATTGTCGAAGAAATACGTAAATAAAATTGAAAGCGGTTTTGCTAAAAATTCTGAAAAAGTTTTAAGAAATCCTTGAGGTATTTTGTCAGGACCATAACTTTATTTCAGTTTGAGCTTCTTTAAATGTTTTAATACTTGGCTTGGAGAAAAAGTACAATTATTGATAACAATATTTGTCCGAGTAGGAACGTCATTTGTGTTAATATCATCATTAATGAACACTGAACTAAAAAATTCATTAAAGGAATTGGCTTTATCCAAATCCTCAAGAATTAGTGCACCGTTTTCTGATTTCAATACGGATACATCTGACTTAGGCGAAAGTTTTGATTTTAGATACGACCAGAACCTTGAATCATTCTTTGCTGCTAAAATTTTCTCTTCGTGCCTGTATATATCTCTTCTTTTAAGTTTTCTAGCATACGTTGATGCCGCCTTCCATCTCTGCATATTTTTGAAATTTGGACTCTTTTTATAGCAAGTGTGCAACATTTTTTGATGCCTATGAGCCCTGTTTGCTTCCTTGGACCATATTTCACGACAGTGGGAAGTATGATACGGCACGTACAAATTAATGCACTCATGAATTTTGTTTTTAAATGCATTCCATTTAGAGTTTGCATCAGGTTCCGTTTCAAGCAAAGAAAACCAGTTAACACTACTTAAGAAACTTTTTATGCCATTGGTATTTCCTTTTCTGAAGTTTCTAAAAAAAGACTTTTCATTTTTGTGAGACAATGCGAAAGGACCGAAAGATCCGTAAATTTCAAAATGATCAGAGTTAGCAAACGAATGGCCTACTTCAATATTAGAAACTAACGAACTTTCATTTGTAAACAGTAAATCTAGAGTATTTCCCCCTTGATGAGTAGAGCTATGAATCATTTGGCAGAAACCCAATTCCATTATTTTTACATAAAAGTTCATGTCAATTTCACTTTGTGGCAAAGCATTTCCATCCCAATTAATGTCTGGTAAATTAAAATCACCAATTACATAGACAGGACATCTTTGTGTTTCATACAGACTTTCAATATCTGCTAGAAGGGACTGAATCGAATCCCTTTTAACAGTACTGGGTGTTCGATACAACAAACAAAGTTGAAACAGCAGCTTTTTCCCACTGTAAACTGCCAGAGCAACCATTTCATAAAATTCATTAGATTTTATCAGTCTTACAATGCCTTTAAGCCTTTTCGGTAACAAAACAATAACTCCACCCCCTCTGCCAACCCTGCTGTTATCATCACATCTGTAAACATCATGACTGTGCAAAAACGACAACGACACGTTACAAATTGATTTGTTAAAGAAGGTTTCCGTTATTAAAAATATTGATAAAGGATAACTACTAACAAGTACGTTTAGGTCCAATAGTTTACCGCACAGGCCACGTGCATTGAAATATACAAAATCAATGAATGTTATCTGTTCCGGATGGCTGGGCCCGTTCAGTTTTCCTGATTGTCAGGAGGAGGAGGGCGGCTGGGAGTGGTAGGCGGATCTTTCGGGGAGTCTGGGTTAGTCTGGTTAGTTGGTGGTTTAGCAATTTTGACAATTCTTCCGTTACGGATTTTAAGATCAGATTCACCAGCTTCCTCTCGGGCCCGAATTTCAGTCCGTAGGTTAAAGTCCCTTTCCCTTTCCTTAGCAGTCTGATCAGGCCGGACAAAAGGTTTAAATTTGCCAGACCATAATCCCTTGTCCGCCTGTAACAATGCAGTCGCCTGATAAAGAAATGATCGCCGCTCGTTTACCAGTCTGTCCTGAAAACAAACTTTCATGATTCGACCACGGCCGACAACCTTGCGCCCGTCACGGAACACCGAGGTTACAGAAGATTTGGCAATAGCTAGATTATCACACAAACTGTCAATCAACGAACGATCAGAGGCGATTTGGCTAGGGTCATCCTTTTCCTTTTCTGGGACTCCAACGATCACTAGGTTATTTTTCTTTTCTCTCTGTTCCATCAATTCACGAACAACTTCCGTAGAGGCCTTCACTGCAGCCTCAACTGCAGCCTTCGTGACACCAGCGATAAGATCGGAAAATTGGGTATCACTAATAACGGGGACAGCTCCTGGGATTTTTGGTTTCGATGGATCCGTACAACCGTGAAATAAGCGCTTATGGCAACTTGTCGAAGCAAGATCGTCCTCCTCTTGCTTAGAGAGGGCAGGAAAACACGTCTTGCATGCAAAGTTAGAGTTCTTATCATTTATCACAAGGCTTAAATCCGTGACGCTGATATCCATGCACTCATAATGTATAAAACATTGACAAACACAACATTGGACCATGGCCTTGTGGTCCACTCTCTTACAAAAGCAAGATTTTGAGGTTTGCTTCTTGGCTGGGGCCATATTAAAACAGTTAATTGCAAAAATCGATAAACACAATGTTAAAATTAACACAGTTCGTAATGTATGCAGCAGTAAGCGAATTGCACCACTGCTCGCAAACTAGTTTCAGACAGACTTTGAAAATTCCATTTGAAAATCGGAAAATTTCTAAGAAACCAGAGAACATTTTTCAAAACATTACAGTCACACTTTAAATTATTCAATGAAATTTTATTTAAAGTAATATACGCTTTATTTGCGGCCCTGGGTTGCGTATCTTTTGCGTTTTAGAAATTAAGTAGTTTGTTAATTTTAAATGCATGCAAGTTGTAATATTTTGTACATGATTTTAAGGTTGGCGGTTTTACCTTTTTAGCGTTAACTTAAATTTGAACTTTGGGCTATGAACTATGAGCTGGTTTATTTAATAATCGTATTTAGGTCGTATCTATAGCCAAAACGGAATATTTCTAATTCAAAAATTAATATTATTTGCAAAGCATTACAGATTTTTTATACACATCAGTTTATTTGAATATATCAATTGAGTAGAAGATTCATCATAGCGAACAAAAAATAAATAACATAAAGTTTACATAACAAAAACTGGTTTTTCTATTTTCATTTTTCACACTAAATTTTTGTTAATTACTATTAATTTTAGTTAAAGAGACAATTAAATAGTTATGCAGGATTTTACGGGACGGGCATTGTCAAATTTGCGGGACTGCAGGATCCTGCTGGACGGGAAACAAATTAAGTGTGGAACGGCACGAAATCTGTACATGACCTTGAGGGTTTGGGTAGGCTAAACCGCCAAACTTTGTAAAGCGCTTCAAAATGACATAAATAGTTGCAGCCAGACATGTGCAGGAGGGGAAGTTTTGGAAGTGGGGTGAACCGGTGACCGATGGCCGCCGCAAAACCGGATTTTTCCTGGTTTTTTGCCTAAAAAACCAGAATAATCCGGATTTGGGGGGGGGGTGAGGGACCCCGCTGCCTCTGTGGGATAAGCTCCAGGTCTGGGAGGGGGGTTTAACCTAATCTAATAGATCCCTCCCCCAACACATAGCCTTACCTAATTAATCATTCTCCAATCACTGATACACTAATTGAACTAATCACTATTTACTAATCAACTAATCACTTTTAGGCAACAGATATCCCAGAAGGCTAATTTCTAGAACATAGCCAGCAGATTTAAGGCTTGTTTGATTTTCACTGCGACTTTATCGAAGAAGGCAGAGCTTTTGTCACACACAAAGCACCACAGGCGACCAGCTCGACAATGCTCAATACGGATCCACCAACCAAAATACCTAGCACACCTCCAAAGGAAGATATCAGCTCGATAGTCTAAAGTAGGAAAAACTTGAGTTAAGATACCATTATAGTATATATAAAGCTATCCAGGGAATAGCTCTCACTGGGTAAGAGCGCTCACAGCTCCGACTGGCTCTATCCTGTTTCGGACTAAGGCTTTTTCTTATTGACCGCAGGCAGTCGTTCTTTCCTTATTTATTTATGATTAATGCTTGTATCCTTCGTGGATCCGCCTGCTAGCCCGCGTTTACCTCATTTTCTTGAGGTAGTATTTATGACGCAGCGAGAAGAAAGAAAAGTTTATTGTAGATTAGCGTTGTCTCAGCCACCGAAGTATAAACTGGAACTGAGTATTTGGGTTGCACTGTTTGTCACTTGTGGTCGTCGTGTTTGAAATCAAATAAAACGAAGCTGAAGAAACTGAACTGCACCCATTTTCCACTGTCAACTCAAGCTGGCAATAAAACAAATTAATACCACTTCATGCCTGAACGAGAGGTCAAATTTCACTGACCCTTGTGGAAGCAAATTTGGGTATCCGTTGCGAGAGGGATTTTTCTTAAGCGTACTTTTGAAAGCAATTTTAAGCGATTGTTGCCGTTTTTTAGTAAAAGTTTTTAGTTTTTTTATAAACAGCGATTTTTTAACTAAAACAACGTTTTTCGAACTTTTTTACCAACAATTAGTGATTTTAGGCAAAAAATTCCGGCGATGCCGTAAACGTTTTTGAAACTTTAGTCGTAAAATCTATTTTGGGCAATTTTTTACCCCTTGTGGCCAATTTTCTTGCCCATTGTGGAAGCAATTTCGGGACACCTTGTGGGCGATTTCGCCGAGGGGGGGGATTCCCCCTTTCCCCTCACCCTTGTCCACCTGTGACTGTCTCACAATTGGGACCAACAATGGGTCAAAGTGTTTTGGAATCCTATTAGAAACAGAAATTTTCCACAATCCAAATGACCAAACTTACCCCATGCACTGGATTTTCCTGAAACTGGACGTAGTATACATCTCGTAGATACACATTGAGTCTTGAGCGATTCCTACCAAAAGCATTATAGGCAGTGACATTTCTCGAATAAATTGTTCCATTTAGATTAATTGCTTCACATTCACATACATGTCACATTAAATAAACTAATGAATGATAGAATATTTCATATTTTTTCATTTCATACTTCATATTCAACTGTAGCTATGCCTCTACTTACCGATCATTCGACACCTGAAATTACAAGGAATAAATCAACGGGATGATATAAGTGAACCATAATAGTAAATCGCCGTTAAACAGCATGGCGTATATACTCTAGCTTTAAGATGATAAAATCTAGGTGTCTATTTTAACCAACCGTAACAAAATGTGGCCTGTCCATAGAGCGTAGGTGCGGTCAATGGTTTTATGTCAACATTCAGTCAACTCGTTTTATGAAAACTAATACCTTAACCAAGAGTACATAATAGAATAAGAGTATGAAACTCTTACGCTACTATGTACTAAACATGCTTGACATGCTCGGGTCGCTAACTCGGGACCCCCCCCCCCCCCCAAAGTCTCGGGGGGGGTCCCACCCTACACTAATTACATGCTTTCATACAAGTGTGTGTCTGCTCGCTGATTCGCTAATTAGCTTAGGCTTACAATAGGCATTTTATTACTAATTTTTAATTAATTAATTATAACTTTAATTAGGTTAATGTAATTAAAAAACTAATTCGACAACTTTGTAGCATTTTTTCTGCTCTTTCCAAAGATATAAAAATTGTTGCAGACTATATTCCTACGAATTTTTGTTTTGTGCAACAATATTTATATCGTTGGAAAGAGCAGAAAAAATGCTACAAAGTTGTCGAATTGGTTTTTTAATTACATTAACCTAATTAAAGTTATAATTAATTAATTAAAAATTAGTAATAAAATGCCTATCGTAAGCCTAAGCTAATTAGCGAATCAGCGAGCAGACACACACTTGTATGAAAGCATGTAATTAGTGTGAAGATGGGACCCCCCGCGAATTCGGGGGGGGGGGGGGTCCCGAGTTAGCGACCCGAGCATGTGAAGCATGTTTAGTACATAGTAGCGTAAGAGTTTCATACTCTTATTCTATTATGTACTCTTGCCTTAACTAAGAGGACACTACGACTACACCATTCCAACAATAAGTGCAATGATTCCATGTTTGCTACATTAGTGTACCTGATATTAATTATGACAGACTTGGACTATTCGAATGTCTTCGCTTCATAAAATACTAAACTCCAGTTATCACCATTGATCTGGTGTTAGTTAGTCCTGTTTAGCGAAAATAAGAATCCCTACATGCTACAGCAATTAATGGGTAGTTTTCTCACACATTCCGTATTAATTGATGGTTTCTATCATTGTCTTTGAAAATTTAGAAAATATATATGCTTTCATAACTCATCTGGTATCTGTTCCATGGTAGCAGTGACTTCATAATAATATTCCCTGGAACAGGGTTGCTCAAGCACATACATCAGCACATGTACGGGTATTATGTAAAATAGAAGGTCTTTGACAATTGCAACACATGTTGCAAAATGTACACAGCACTCGTTTTCGCACACGCAAATGTAGCTTCAGCGATGTTCGGCTAATTCTAATCTCTAATTCAGTCATTTAATTAATTAATTAATTAAAATAAATTTTCAGAATCTGTTTGAGAGTAGGTCCGGAAATTACTGAAAGAAAATTGGCAAATTACACTTATGAGAACTTCCATTTACAAAAGGCCCGAGTATTCTATTGTTAAGTAATTAACATACACTTAATAGACACAAATATTGGCAAAACCGTACTCGCAAGCAATAGGACACTGACAATCGGTATAATTTTCGTAACTGTTATTAGCTCTAAATGTTCTCCAGCAAGTATCTAAAACATTAGTTTATTATTAAGTATTACCAAGAATGCATGATGACAAGAGTATTCCACTAGGCAAGCTCTATGTTATCCGAGCAAAAACTATGCTCAGCTCGCTAAGGCTGGCTCCCCGCAAGTTAGACCAATCACTTCAAAGAAATTCGCAGGCTAAATTTGTATTCTAATGCTTGAACCAGGCACACAACTTGCTAACACACTGCTTGTGTTTTCGAGCTTCAGCACGTAAACGTAGAGCGAGTGAGTGTACCCCCGTTTCGGCCAAGTACTGATTTGAAGGAGGGGGTCAGCTGTCAACGAACGAACAGAGCATAGCTTGTGCTCTGACAACATAGTGTAATATAGAGTGTCCCTAGCGGTACACTCTTATATTATGTACTCTTGGTATTGCCAAGAGTACATAATAACTAAAAGAGTGGCAAGCGTCAAGCTCTTAGTTATTAGGCTTGCGACATCATCTGCACGATAAACGATAAGAAGGTGGTTGACCATATTAGCATATTTTAATAGCTTTTGTGTAAAATCGCAACGTTTTTCAACGCAAAGGGTTGCATACCAGTGATGGAACCGGGTCACTTAGGCTTGACCCGGTGACCCGGTGACCCGGTAGAGCCCTGACCCGGTGACCTGATGACACGGTGACCCGGTTTTCCAGAAAATTCCAAATGCAAAATCAAAAAAATTTTGCCTAAGAACGCTAAATTTTTGGCTTCCGTGTTCCATCACCACCCCGAAAAGAATAACTATGACATACATACATTTGCTGTAGGTTTTTTAAAATGCATTTGATGGTAGCTGTAGCTTTTTCTAAATAAATGCGATTTTAATTGCAACACCAATTTATCCGATATTTATCCGATGTAGTTCTAATATGTCACTAATATGTCTAATATCTAACATGTCTAACATTTGTCCATTAACACTGAGCATATACTTTAAAAATTTAGTTTTTCATTATGTATTGGGTTAAATTAAATTAAATTAAATTGTTCACTTACTTAACGTTTACCTTGGTTTCGAAAATAATCTGAAAAACATATTCTACTGAATAGAGTTCTGCAATAATCATAAAACCTATAAAAGCTAGACAATAATTTGCCAGAGACAGACAGATTCAAATAACATCAAGCTGCGAAAATGCTCAAGACTAAAATATAGAAAAAAGCCAATTAATATTGGACATTGAACAAAAATTTAAGCTGAAATTTTAGCTTGGTAAGTCAAAAATTTCAAAAATTTGAGGTAAATTCAGAAAACCGGGTCAAGACCGGGTTGAAGCTCTTGACCCGGTGACCCGGTGACCCGGTCCAAAAAGTGACCCGAACTGACCCGGTGACCCGGTGACCCGGTTCCGTCTCTGTTGCATACAGTCTACGTTCAATAGGCAGAAGTTGCATATTTGTTTAGATAATTGATTAATTATACAGCTTGAAAACTTGATAAACCTTTTTCGGGTCGGAGGTGCTGTAGTGACAATCTTAGTTTCGTTTGTTCTTTCATTTGTCTTGCCCATTACGGTTTGAAACGGTCGAGGTTTGCTCCCATCAGACTGTGTGGGCTGGCGCGAAAGCGTCTTCTAAAATGTCACTACAGTTTGGGAACGAATTCCAACTTAAGCTTGGTTCGATTGTGCCCGGGTGGCTCAATCGGTAGAGCGTTGGCCTAGACAGCCAAAGGTTGTGGGTTCGATCCCCACCTCGGGCCCGAATTTTTCGGGTCGGAGGTGCTGTAGTGACAATCTTAGTTTCGTTTGTTCTTTCATTTGTGGATAAACTTACCTATCCTGTATATGGATTTCAGTATTAATAGTCCGTTACTGTCAATGTTGCACAAATTAATTTCACAGCATCCTCCTTGAATGAACATACAGAATTCAAAACTCTTCAAACAGCTGACAGAATCAGCATAGACCTTCGGAATCCGTGGATCTGCACAGTTGCATGTCCTGAATAAGTATCTCTGATGACAAGGCAGATGGCACATCTTTATAAGAGGAAATTAAATGACCTTTTTAGATAACGTGTATTCTGACAGTTTCAGTGTGATTAAAGAATCAAACAAGGATTCACAGCAACACAGAAGATATTGTTTATACAATTCAGTGAACCCAATTCAGATCGACTGCGCAGATTCCACCTATTTAAGGGATTGTGACATTTCTATCACTCACTCTTCTGCTGTGTAATTCATATTTCTATATCTATTTCTTTCGTAATGGAAACATGGTGTAGACTGGTGTTACTTGATTTAGCTCTCAAAATTAATAAATTACTAAATAAAAGTATAGATAAAAGTTTTAGCACACTGTGGTTAATTTACTACCTTCAAACTGTATTGGTAACTCCCAAACAGGGAATCAGTATCTTCTTCGTAATCTGGTGTACACAGACCATATAGATTTTCCATTCGCCTTTCTGATTTCTGCAACAGCACTGACCAGGCCTGCTACAATTCCCCTTTTCTATCATCGAATTTTCCACCTCGACTTCAAAATTAGTTTACAACAGCAGCAGCAAATGTAACAGTAGACTTCAAAATTAGTTTAGAACAGCCGCAGCAAATTAGAGTATGTAATAAATTCACTAAAGCTTACAAGGGCCACTTCCAATGTCGTAAGATGCATATCCTGCTGGGATGGCATATCCTTCAAAATGGGGGTATGGAGTTTTCTCCCGTTTATGTATGACTGCCGTAGCGCTGCTACGGTAGGAACCGCTGAAAACATTGTGGGTTGCAGGTCTAACAATACTGACCCTCAGTCCTAAAATGCATTATAGTTTTGGTGACATAAATGTTTACCTGTATAAACTTTACTCTAAACTTTAGATACCGAAGATACCTAAAACAGTCAATCGTCGCAAAAAATCGGTCCCAATTGCAAATATGCCAATTCCAGTTTTAGAAACAACAGTAGTTTTAGTTTATTCCAAGTTGTTACATATATATCGAGTTTTAAATATCTGCATTCCCTTCAATCAAACAAATTTATAACTGTATAATTTTTGTATGAGAATCTAGATGCGGCGGATAAATAGTAATATACTAAAATAAGCTGGCTTCAATGAAATAGAATGAATAGGTCTTCGAAGTCTTCGAAGTTACCACCTCAGTACCTACATAGCTGTAGACATAGTGGATGTATTGATAGCCTTTTAGAAAACCTCGGATAACTGCTACTGCGATTCTCAGTAACATTCTACTTCTCCTCGAAAGACTATACATTCTAAAATTAGCACTACTCATAACAAGGAATATAGGCTGGAGTGTAGTTACTTGCGGGCTACGTATCTCGGTTCTCAAATAGAAAAATATTTTTCAGTAAAATGCATTTCTGCTATCTTCTGATTTTGAAAGCTTACCTCCAAGAACTCCAGGTCTGTCCTGGCCCGTTGATAAGCTGATTGTAACACAGTCTCCATAATTGGGATCCGAAACATACTTCATTGAATGTCTAAAAATGTGTGAACAGTAGTAAAGGGCCAGCAAATGAGGTACCATTAGGGGGTTGAGGAGGTGGAGGTGGCGCTGCGGCGCTGTGGTGCTGCGGCGCTGTGGCGCTACGGCGCTAGGGGGTGGAAGAGGAGGCGGCGCTAGGGGGTGGAGGAGGAGGCGACGCTAAGGGGTGGAGGAGGGAGAGGCGCGGAGGCGCTGGAGGCGGCGCTGCGGCTGAACCGGAACCACGGTCGACCCAAGCTTAAATTTAAAAATTGTCCATTTTCTTTGGAAAAACTTTGTATAGGGGTTTTCAGGCCGTAGAATTCGAAAATGATATTCATTTTCCTCTGTTGCTTGTGCACCGTGCTCTATGTGACCCTCGACCGGAACCCTAACTGACCCATTTAAAAATTGTCCAAATTCAATTGTCAAAAGTATTCAGCAAAAACTTCAAAACTCTCGCCGCTTTCAACTTCTAGCACGGTTTCAAACGTTTATATTGCTGCCAGTTTTGCGTGATCCTAATAGAGAAGCTCTAAATGATTCAATTTGAAGCATTTTCTATGAATGAGGCACATTAGTAGGTTCAGTTGCGATTACATGGGAGACGCTTATGTTGTGCAAGTGTAGCATAGCTAAAGTCGAGCTGTTGGGTCAGCTCAGAGGTCCGTATTGTGACGACAATTTATCGATGAGTTTCGTATAAACTACAACCTAGAAGACAAACTCTTCTTAATAATGTTTTGCTGGCAGCAATTTGCGGTAAATATATACAAGCTCATTTTGCACAAAACTTTTGCTTGCTTCTTCAGAGAACCAATACTATGATAAAGTTTGGCTTTTCGCTTTAGAATCTGAAAAGATCTCGAAAAACCAGGCAATCTTTTGGGGCAACAAATAAGCTTTGCATTTTTATTTTAGTGACAAGAAACATTTAATGTTGGCTGTTTCGGACTGAGACTTCAACGCTCGGATTGCTCTAAGATCAGCGTTGTCCCATTTTCTTTCTTTTGTAATTCTAGACCAGACGCAACTTTCCTGTTTCTTTCGATTGTACACAGTAGTAAAGGGCCAGCAAATGAGGTACCATTAGGAGGGTTGAGGAGGTGGAGGTGGCGCTGCGGCGCTGTGGCGCTACGGCGCTAGGGGGTGGAGGAGGAGGCAACGCTAAGGGGTGGAGGAGGGAGAGGCGCGGAGGCGCTGGAGGCGGCGCTGCGGCTGAACCGGAACCACGTCGACCTAAACTTAAATTTAAAAATTGTCCATTTTCTTTGGAAAAACATTGTATAGGGGGTTTTCAGGGTCGTAGAATTCTAAAATGATATTCATTTTCCTCTGTTGCTTGTGCTCCGTGCTTTATGTGACCCTCGACCGGAACCCTAACTGACCCAAGCTTAAATTTAAAAATTGTCTAAATTCTCTGGAAAAACTTTCTATAGGGGGTTATCAGGGTCGTAGAATTCGAAAATGACATTAGTTTTCCTATTCTACGTAAGCTCCATGCTCTATATGACCCTCGACCGGAACCACGGTCGACCCAAGCTTAAAATTGAAAATTGTCCAAATTCTCAAATTCCAAAAACTTTGTATAAGGGGTTTAAAGGGTCGTAGAATTCGAAAATGACATTAGTTTTTCTCTGCTGATTATGCTCCGTGCTCTATGTGACCCTCGACCGGAACCATAGCTGACCCAAGCTTAAAATCGAAAGTTGTCTAAATTCCTCGGGAAAACTTTATATAGTGGGTTTTCTTTCAGTGTCGTAGAATTCAAAAATGAGCTTAGTTTTTCTCTATTTTCAAAGCTCCATGCTGTATATGTGTATCCACACGATCTGACAAGGACCAGCCGAGCTTAACGCTCAAACCTTACCAGCTGATTTTCCGTGTCGTACCATGTATGCATGATCAGAACTATAGCTTAATGTACATTCGTTGAAGCAAAAGTTGTTTGTGCGTAGATTTTTATTGGACCCACAAAATGAAAATGAGTAAGCGCGTCAAAATTTGGATGAGTTTGCAGATTGCTAAGTTTGGCTTAGTAGGATAAGATAGGGATAGGGTGTGGGTTGGCAGGATTATCTATTTAGGAATTTATTACTGAAATATTGTAGCTAATACCCAACTCAATATCTAACATACTAAAGCGGCACTAAAGCAAAACAGTTTGATTTGTAAAACACAAGCAAAAAATAAAGCCATTTGAAAATTTGAACCCAACTGCTTGGACTCCTGCGGTGTTAACGCACCTGATACAAAATTACAACGGTTTTCCGAGTTTAAAGTAAATTTTGACTTGTGCATGTCTAGCAGAAGGGAGTTTAGTAGATAGAATCAGCCAGCTAATACGAGAAAGAGAAGCCAGCTTAGATACGTAATTGCATTATGTTTAACTACTGCAGTTTCATGTAAACTGTCAGCTCATTCTAATTCCAGCCAAATATTGACTTTTCGATTTCACCAGTTTTCGTCGTTTTTTCTCTGTTTTGTTCTCTGTGACTCGCTTATTGTTTTGTCAACTGTTAGGGATGCTGGTCTTCTGGGTCTTCTACCTAGTCGGCCTTTTGTCTGTTTTCTGTTGAAATGTGCAGAAGTCACTAAACTGACTGACAGATTGTCATGCGTATTATTACTTGATTGCTGCGAGACTGCTCCAAATCTGACTTGGAGCAGTCGAAGCTGTTTAACCAATCCTTTCATTGCTCTTACCTGCAATACAATGGCCAATTTCCGCATCACATTTGAACTAATATGTTTGCACCTTCGACAAGCTCTATAGTTACTCTTGCCCTGCTCCGACACAACTCGTGCTTGCTCTCGAATGTTCTGCTCAAAAACAGATCTTACTTGCTCCTAGGCTGCTCCAATGGGATTCACGATTGCTCAGAACACACAGTCACGTATTTCTAACTTGATCTGTATGAATCCGTACGTCTCTCAAATTGCTTTTATTGTGAGCCTATTTGTTCCAATGCCTGAAGTTTACTAGACAACTGCTTCTACTACTTTCTTCCCAGTATTGCTCATCATTTGTTTTGCTCACTCCAAACCTGTTACGAAGTTGAGTATTGCCGTATCTAGTTTCTTCACCATGCTCTGACTTTGCCTATCTTCTTACTCCAGGCCCACTCTGGCTAGTCTTTAGGTGCTCTGAGGCGGCTTTTTGCTCCAACCCTAAACAAACACCTACAACAACAAACAAGCCAAAGGAAACACCCACAACGGAGACCAAATCGCTAATGGGACAAACACCAACAATGGAAACACACGACCAAACATCAACAGAACACCACGCAACTGAACTCAACAATGAAACAGCCGAAGCCAAACTAGTTTTACTGATGGGACTATTTCTTAATGTATAGTTTGTCTTAGTCTGTCTGCTCCTGCGTATTGGCATCCTCGTGGTTCAAGTTTGGTCTTGCGTGCTCCTAGATTGCTCAGCTGCTGTAGATATCCGATCTGGAACTGATTCTAGAAATCTCCTACCTGCTATGAGTTTTTCCATTTCTGCTCCTCACATGCTCTTCGTCCTCACGTGCTTGTTATTGGCATGCTCCTGACTTGGTCGTAGCATTTCCCTACTGCTTATGGCATGCTCGCGACGTGCCCAAAGAATGGTCTTGCTTTTGACTGGTTCCATGATTACACATTTTCGGGCTCCTAGCAGACCTTGACTTGCTCTATGCCTGATCCGTGGATGCTCTGAGGTAGTCGTAACCGGCTTTTACCTGCTCTTGAATTGTTTCCAGCTAGTGGCCTTTCGGTTTTCGCTGGTTTCATCGTTGGTTTCGTCCTGTAGTTCTTGGTGTTGTAGTTGTTGTTTGTTGTCATTTGTTGGTTGGTTCACTTGTTTGAATCCTAGTTTGATTTAAGCTGCATCCTGTCAGTGCTCCTAATTCGCTCCAAGATTGCTCTTACTTGCTCCGAGCTAGTCTGAGTGAACTTACTAGCTTCGAGAGTTCTGTATTCCCTCTGAGACATTCCCCGAGTTTGCTCCGAGGTTGCGACTAAAAGCCCCCGAGTTAATTCTCCCTTGCGTCCACCCTGATCCTTACTTGCTCCTACCGCGATCATCAATTGCTCCTAGTACACTCTTGGTAGCTCCTAGCATGCTCCTAACTTGCTCTTTCCTGCTCCCACCTTCTTCTTCACGTGCTCCTAGTCTGCTCGCTTGCTCCTTGCTTACTCCTATACTGCTCTTTGACTGCTCCTTGACTGCTCCTTGCTTGCTCCTTGCTTGCTCCTCCCCTGCTCCTTCCTTGCTGCTCAGTTGCTTCTATCCTGCTCTTTGACTGCTTCTTGCTTACTCCTTGCTTGCTCCGAGCTGCTCCTTAGTTGCTCCTTGCTTGCTCTTTGCTTGGTCCTTTCATGCTCCTTGCTTGCTCTTTGCTTGGTCCTTTCATGCTCCCTGCTTGCTTCTTGACTGCTCCTACTTTCTCCAGGACTGCTCCTTGCTTGCTCCTAGACTGCTCCTCGACTGCTCCTCGACTGCTCCTGAGTTGCTCTGCACTAGAATTACACATTGTTGGCGCCTAGCAGGCTTTAACTATGCCTGATCCGGACATTGTCGGGTTTAACTTGGGTTTTACCTGCTCTTACATCGTTTCCAGCTAATGGCCTATCGGTTTTCGCTGGTTTTCATCGTTGACTTTTTGTTTCGTTCTGTTGTTGGTGTTGTTGTAGTTGTTGTTTCTCGTCATTTATTGTTAGGTTGTCTTGTTTGAGTCATAGTTTGTCTTGCATGCATGCTACCTCCGAATGTGCGACAGATTCGCTTAAGATTGCTGTTGCTCCGAGCCTAATTTTGTGAGCTCCCAGGGTGGTCCTAAGAGTAGCTGATGAGTGTGTCCAACTTATTCAACCCTACATTATTTAAGATAGCTCAGAGTACCCCAAATAGCTTGCTCTGAACTGCCAGTTCCTACCTAATATGACTGTTCCCTGCTTGGTTCAACTACACCTTTCAAGCTGCGCTTAGCTTCATCCACCTAAAGAGTCACTCTGGATAGATACGTACGCTAAGAATGCTCAGAGGTCGGTCCAAACCAGATCCAATCCAGCACTTTAAACTGCTCTGCTTACCTTGGGGAGTAACCCAAGACAGACTTTATCTGCTCTGAAGTGCCACTTCCTACCAAAGATCCAGCTTGGTTCAACTCTACGCATTTCAAACTGCTCTTAGCCTTTCCCACTTAAAAGAGTCACTCACTTGCGCTATGACTGCTTCTTCCTTGCCCCTAGCCTATTTGTTGCGAGACTGTCCTTTACTGACTCTTCTAGGGCTTTGGCATTGCTAAACGGTCGCATGTAGAATATGCCTAGCTTACCCCCGATCTCCTCCTGATCTACTCAAATCTGCTCTTCCGTGCTAGGAGCTACTTCGACATCACAGAGAGAAAACCAACTGACCACACAACAAACTGACGCCTGGACAAGCACCAGCAGCAGAGCAAACCGACTACGAACAAACAGAGAACACACACAACATACAACACACATACACGACACATACACAACTATACAAACACACACGCACACACACAA
>JASAND010003928.1:0-29332 GCA_030248195.1 Trissonchulus latispiculum
ACACTTCGGACAAGCGACAAGAGACTTCTCAGCTACACAGGTTTAGTCAAATTATTCTGATATCTGCACTGTAAGTACGATTTACATTAGAACTTCGGTTTACCTTTAACGTCGAGCTTTCCTTCAGTCTTGGCGCTTCCGAAAGGTGTAACGACTTCGCACGTATATTTGCTAGTGTCTTCCGACGATGCCTGTAGAATAATCAGTTTTTGAGTACCATCTTCTCTAGACTCAATGATGTGACCTTTATCAGGTTTTATTTCTTTGCCATCTTTGTACCAGTGCACATCGACTTGCTCTCCAGCTACAGCACATTCTAAAACAACTTTCTCGCCCTCTGTAGCCTTCTTTGCTTGTAGTGGAGTTGTGAATTCTGGAGCTTCTTCCGTGACCGGCAACTCTGACTGCTTTGCTTTTTTCACTTCGAGGCTGGCTTCCGTCTTTGCAGACCCCAAAGGACTGACAATTTCACAAGTGTACCTGCTTGCATCCTCAGAAGTTGCTTTCATGATTACCAATCGTTGAGTACCATCTTCTATAGATTCTATGATATGATCTTGATCAGCCTTAAGTTTTTGGCCATCCTTGTACCACTGAACCTTCTCCGGCTTTCCGACAACAGCGCATTCAAGTACAACCCTTTGTCCTTCCGTTGCTTGCTGAGCTTCCAGCGGCGTTGAAAATTCTGGTGCAGTTTCTTGTTTTTCTGAAACTTCCTTTTGAGTAGCAACTTTAACTTCTAGGGTAGCTTCAGTCGTAGCTTTACTGATCAAGTTAGCAACTTCGCACTTATACTTGCTGGCATCCTCAGAAGTGGCCGTCATTATGACTAATCGTAAGACGCCATCATCTCTTGTCTCAATGATGTGGCTTTTATCCGGCTTGATTTCTTTTTCTGCCTTATACCAATGAACTTCGGCAGGTTTCCCGGAGACCTGGCATTCGAGAGCCACTGTCTCCCCTTCTGTCGCCTTCTGAGCCTGAAGTGGTGAGGTGAACTCTAATGCTGTTTCTTGTTCTGGTAGCTGTTTCTGTGTGGCTTCTGCAAAGCAAAGTGAAAAGAACTGCAATCTTCAAAATATAATACAAAGTATACAACAATGTGCTTCAATTAAGAGTACTACGAACAGTGGAATGGAGAATAGTGAGTGACAGATCTATTTAGTACAATTATTCACTGATGATGATTCATTTATATAGTACAATTGCAATTCTGGTATTACAATTTTTGACTTACTTTTAACCTGAAGTGAAGCTTCTGTTTTGGCATATCCGAGCTCACTCTTGACTTCACAAGAGTATATGCTGGTATCTTCCACTTGAGCTTTGCCAATAGTCAGACGTTGTGTACCATCTGGTTTGGATTCAATTTTGTGAGACGTGTCAGATTTGATTTCAGAACCAGCTTTGTACCAGTGTATTTCTGTTGGTTGGCCAGCAGTGACGCATTCCAGCACGACTTGTTCACCCTCCGTCGCTTGTTGAGCGCTTAGAGGTGTCGTAAACTCCGGAGCTACTTCTTCATGCACCGGTATCTCCTTTCTTTCAGCAGCTGTAATACAATTTAATACCAAAACAGGTGTAGTAGCTCAATTCAAACCGCAAAAGCAAAGGTAGTTAATATAGATTATTATTAAGCTATATTACATTTGTAAAATCAAGATCAGAAGAGCGGTCAAAAGTAAAATAGTAAGTCAGGATTTATTATCTGTTGTTGTTGTATAACGTTTTTTTTGAAAACACACAGATAGCATGTAATTTACTCAATGTAAATACTATATATATATATATATCTATCATGTGGTATATATGTACATTTTGTTAATCTTTCTATATAGTATTGTGAACCTTTAACTTCCAGTTGACCACTGGTGGTGGCTTTACCAACGCCGCTAACAACCTCGCATGTGTAGGTGCTGGTATCCTCCGAGGTGGCATTTTTGATGATTAATCGTTGAGTGCCGTCAGGTCTTGACTCGATTACATGATCTTTGTCTGGCTTCACCTCGTCATCTCCTTTGTACCAGTGGACTTCAGCCGCCTTACCAACCACAGCACATTCCAGAACTACTTTTTCCCCTTCTTTTGCTTTCTGAGTTGTGAGTGATGTACTGAATTCCGGTGCTGTTTCCAAGGGCACGGCTGTTTCTTTCTTTGCAGCTTCTGAAATGCATGAAAATACAAGTTATACGTGGAAATTAGTTGACCAGTGTATTGTCAATACTCGTCATCTATCCATGAATTTAATTAAATATTCTTGTAGCCTGTAGGAGGTAATGATAGCATAACATTAACATAGGTTTACATATTTAATATAGCGTCCTGAAAAAGGTTTTCGTTATTATGAAAGGTTTTGCTGTACCTTGGAAAGAAACTTTTTAATGGTACTTGTGCCATGGGCATATGCGAATTCTAAGAACAGTACTAACGCCACACAAATACGTATGCACTGAATAGTAAATATCGAGTAGTCAGAACATATTGAATTTATTTTTGCATGTGTCATTAGCAACAAGTTTAACCAATTCTTCACCTTTTACTTCAAGTTTTCCTTCCGTGACAGCGGTTCCAGTTTTTGTGATAACTTCGCAAGTATATTCGCTGGTATCAATAGTGCTAGTGTGCTGAATGACTAATCGTTGAGTACCGTCTGATTTTGTTTCTATAATGTGAGTTTTATCAGCTACAATCTCTTCACTGCCTTTGAACCATTTGACCTCAACAGGAGTTCCCTTCACAGCGCATTCCAAGATGGCTGATTCTCCCTCGTCGGCTTTGACGGTTTTCAGACCACTGGTAAATTCAGGAACTTCTTCTTCCTCAACTGACAGTATTTCCGATTCCATTGGTGCTGAAAAAACAATACAACAAGTAGCAACCAGAAATCAAAACATTTGCAGATAAAAATTTGCATAGAACTATAACACTACAAGTCAAAAGTATTAAACTTGTTCGCTATGAAACTTTAATTAATCATTCATTATTCGAAATCAATTATTATTTAAAGATTACCTAATTAATTATGTACACAGTTGAATTATTAACTTAATTTAGCTTAGCAAGCTTATTTAATGGTTCAGCTAGTTGTTAGTCAAAAGCTATTATACACCATGCTATTAGGTTGCAAAATTAAAGTTTGTCAAATATAAATAAAATTTCAGATATAGTATCATGCGCAATATATAACATATAATAAATTCACAATTAATACCATTAAGAATTGGTAAGTGGATCCTTAAATGAATTGCTGGAGTTAATTATTTCAACAGGATTTTAACAGATTGAGAGCAATTTTCGACCGTGTTTCTTTACTTTTCTTTAATCAATAAGAATTTTTAATTTCTGTCACTTCAACTTAGAAATGAGTTTATTCTAGCTTGGAGATATTGTGGCCTTGGTAGCTTAGTTGACAGAGCATCGAAATCCGGAAGTCGTGGGTTCATCCCGGCTGACGTCCAAATTTTCCGTATTCGTATATCAGATGCTGAAGTGACAATTTCGCTTTATTCAAATGCAGTTTCTCTGTAGTTTGTAAATTACCAATAATGTTACCAATAAGAATAAATTAACATTAAAATTCGGTGTATATTTCTTACTACAAAACTTACAAATAACCTCAAGCACCGTTGTTATGGAGACGTTGCCTGCTTGATTTATTGCCTTGCAGGTGTAAACGCCAGTATCCAAATCTGATACTGAGATAATCATTAATTGATGATTTCCATCGATATTGTTACGTGTAACTTGGTATCGATCATCCAAAGTGACATCGTCATCATCCTTGTACCATGTGACTGTAGGAACAGGATTTCCAGAAACAGACGTTTCTAGCAATACCTGGCTTCCATCCTTCACAATGGTTTTGGGTTCAAATTTTCTGAGAAATTCCGGAGGCTGCCGTGGAAACGCATCTGTAATGCAAACTCAATTCAAACAGATTGAGGAAATTGTAAGGAATATAGAGTCACAGCTGTAAATACATGTCTCATTGGGCGGTTTGTTGGTATCCTGTGCAAAATATTCAAGTGATCATATGTACCTTTTATTTCCAGAAAAGCTTGGGATTCGGCAGAACCATGGCTGCTGAAAACTTCACAACGATAATTTCCAGTGTCACTAAGTTGTGCTGATATGATCTCTAACTTTTGAGTGCCATCTGGTAAAGACACTATCTTATGTTTTTCATCTGACGTTATCGTACGGCCATCTTTGATCCACTTAATATCAGCACCATCAGTAGAAATTACAGTGCATTCCAGTGTCACATTGCGTCCGGTTTCGCTGCACAACGACTCCAAGGCACACTCAAAATACGGAGCTTTGCCCGGGATACTACTGTCACCAGTGTCACCTGAAACCAGCATAGAATACCTTCAGAGCAGCTACAAAACAAATCCAAGACTGAATGTGAGCTCTAAAACTCAAAACATATAAAGCAAAACCATTTCCCTTGTTTTTGCTATGCATAATGTAGCTATATTGCAAGATTTTTAGTATAATTTGTTTCGAAATTTAAAAATACGCCTTGGCGTTATTTGTTTGCTCGAATCCGCAGCGATTTTCGACTAGTCAAAGTTACAAAGCTTATACTTTAAAATTCCAAATCGAAATTGCACCAAACTGATTGCAATTATGTAGCAGCGGTCGGTTGGCGACCAACGCCTTGACCCTCGTCGTTCAGAAGTGAAACTAAGGACCAAGTTGGACAATCCGTGAACTGTGATTCAGTTATTAAAATGCCTGAACAATACAGTTGTGCTAGCATAATGTTTCGAAATTTAAACATAAGACGTAACTTTTCCATCGCAATAGCTAGAGATCAATTTACCTTGGAATTTCAGTATTTTTTATTTTTCTACGGACTGTTTCTACATGCGTTCTTTGCGCCGTGGAAACAAAATAAGCCGGAGAGTTTTCTGCAGTTGTGTAGTCACAGATACTGGTTTAACAGCTGCTTTGGCTAGATCCGGGGACAATTTGAGAATCTGCATCCTGACACATCAAGTTTTGTTAACTTCAGTGGAACGATTGCTTTTGCATTTTGTTTCTCCGATTATGCATAGTTATATAAAATAATTTTTATACCATGTTTAAAAGTTCATGCCAAAGTTGCAACCAATGGATTAAGTAAATTTCGGTAAAACTGCGCGAATTTAAATCAGCAAATTTTTAACTAGTGATATGTAAATGGTTCAACGACGGAATATTCCCATTTTGATCTTGTTGCTCTTTTTACTACCATTTCACGAATATGCACCTAGATGGCAAAACTGCATTCCTAACCGTTATAGACAGTTGAAGGAATTTGTAAACACCTAGCCCATACTATAAGAGGCTCTCGTATTCTAGAGGTTGTTTCGCCATTCCAAAAGCAGTTTTAGGTAAAGATAAGTGTGCTCGAAGGAGGCTTTAGGTATTTTAGATTTCCAAAGACCTGTAGTTCACTAATGCTAGAAAATAAGATCTTGCTCGCCTGCGGTTCGAGATTCCCGACACTGCGAAACCTCGGAAGGTCCGCAGTCGCAAAAAGCCCATTGTGCGGCTTTCAACTTGCTTCAAGGCTGATAGCCTTGTCGTTATGGTCTAGTGCTAATGATAAGCTGATTGTAATGCAGTATATTCCACTTGTTTCGTGGTCTACCTATTACCTAGCCTGTCAGCCCAGTACGCTACTCTATTGTACATGTGTCTACATTTCTGATAATTATTTTCACAGATACCTATCCTTGAACAGTCTTCGTTTCCTAAAACCACGCCTCTGTTAAAGTAGACCGTGACCAACATTAATTTAAAGTTCCAATTTCACAAAAGACTCACAGCGTAAAGCGAACCAAAGCAACATTTTAGAATATTTTCTTATTCAAGGGGGAGTCACTATGGTCGAAAATCGACAGTTACGGATTTCGCTCATTTTCACTTATAATAGGCCCCTTATATTCCTAAAAAAGACAAAATATTTGAGTTCGAAATCAAACTGTGACGGAGTTATTCAGGTTCAAAGCTGGAAAACTTGAAAATTCCGGTGATGAGCCCTGCAAGGCCAAGCGGAGACCGAAAGCGATCCAGAACAGGGTTGACCGATACACCAAATTAAAGCCTTTACTATGGAAATATTTTAGTGCAGAAGCAGACCAAGGCTAGTTATGCAGGTGTTCGCAATGCATGCTTGAGTGATGCACTGACCTAACTTTGGAGGACTGCCCAGTATAACGTTAACTCATTTTAACCTACACAGAAGCCGTTTATACTGTTAGTTCTATGAGAAAAGTTGCTCCTCGTTCCATTGGCTATGGATTAATATCCAGTTTGGCTACATCTGGTAAAATTTAAAAAATTGGCATTTTTCACCCATAGAGATCAAAGATGCCACTGTCGCAGGGAAATCTTCCCCCCCCCGGAAAATTTTCCCTAGGGAAATCTTTCCCCCCGAAAAATTTTACTAGGGAATTCTTTCCCCCCGGAAAAATTTCCCTGACGTAGTTATTTTTCTGGATGGTATTAATTGTAGGAATTTTAACTTATCTTTACAGCTTTTACTCCTAATTTTTATGTTACATTTAAATTGAATTTACCTAAATTAAGCACATAATTAAAATAAATTTGTATTCAAGCAACAAAAGCTAGTTATATTTTATTTTTAAAGGTGTCGGCAGTTTAAAGGCTTTTTGCTTAAGAATTAATTAAAATCTTTTGAATATGAATGCTGAGTTTACAACATAATTTTCAATATAATTTGAATCTTAAGTCCTAATTATTAAATATTAGAAAATCTAAAACTAAAACTAGGCTAACTAAAACTAGCCTTGATTAAATTTTGGATTCCAGAAAATTGGAACCAAGCCTACTTTGGTCGGGCCCTTTGGTCACTATATTTTCAACTATGAATGAATGCCTTAGGCACTTGCCCCTTAGCTCCGCGCTTATCCGAGATAACCCAAAGGGATCCTTCCGGGGATGCGTCTACAAGTCTTGACAATTGCCTCGGGTAAGTTGCATGAGTGTAACCTCAAAGTTCACAGTTGTTTTCAAGAAAAAAAAGGTGGCACTACTCCTAACTGGATCACTACACTGGAGTGAGAAGGCGTACATAAAAGATTGGGATAAGATTAGCAAATAGACTGAAAGTAACTACCGGTGTCCGGTACAGACTACGATATCGGAAGCTACCTAATCAATCCTACTGACTCTTGATGGAGGGTCTAAGACTGAAACGTATATTTTAGTTAGTATGCGGAATAAAAAGATTAAAATTAATTTTAAAACGGCTGCTAAAGTTGGTGGATTAAAGTCCGATGAATTAAATTTAATTTAATCCAAAGTGACATTAATAAAATCGCATTTCATTAACACTCCAATTACACATTAAAGATGTATATACTAAAATGGATTTAAAATTAAATATCAACTTAATCCAATTCTTTTAATTTGCCTGATTAAGCATTAAGTCGTTTACTAAATACTTTGTTTCTTTTATGCAGATTAATTTTAATATTATTCTTAGTTTATGTAAATTGTTGAAGGTTGGGAAAAAATAGAAAAATAAAAAAATATAAAATATTAAAATAATTGGATACGTAACATGAAAATATCTATAAATTTACTATTTAAATTTACTTTTAGGCAAATTTTTCCGGGGGGAAAGAAATGTGTAGTGAAATTCTTCAGGGGGAAAATTTCCCTAGGGAAATTTTTCCGGGGGGAAAGAATTCACTTTGGAAATTTTCCCGGTGACACTGTCACATCTGTAATGTTCAATATTGCCGCATTTGTTTTAGCCACCTTATGTGACAGACGTGGATCAATTAATTTGCCAAATCAGGTGACTTTTACTGTGAAATTACACAATTTACTACTTTTACTACTTTTACACAATGAGTGGGAAATTAACAAAAGAATGTGGAAATGATGAAAAATGGCTAATTTTAGTACAATTTGCTGTTTTTGAGGCAAGTTTTTAGTTTACTATCATACATTAACGTAGATTCGGGTCCCGGGGGGGGCTTGTCCTTAAAAAACAATTTTGAGGGGGCTTGTACCTTGAACTAAAATTTGCAGGAGGCTTGCACCGCAAGAATAAGTTTCTTAAATTTTTCAGAAAATTAACGCTACTTTTTATTTTTTTATTATAATTTGCAACAAAATCTTAAATTCCTAGAAAAAATTCAAAATTTTCCCCGATTTTCACTAACTTAAACATTTCACCTAAAAAATTCCGGCGAAGCCGGAAATTTCTTAATATTTTAGTGTAAACAGTGGACAACCGACAGACAAGGACAACCCTAGCACAAATGTGGACAACTACTTGACCGACCCGACAGATCAGTGGTGCTGAAACTGCAGAAATATTGGATTTTTAAAAAAAATGGTCAGCTTTGGACCCCAAAAACCATTTTTCGCTGTTATTTCGCTGTTCTTGCAGCATAAGGAATCAAAGAATACACGGAAGAGCAAAGTTGCAATTTCTGGTAAAAGAATTCGAATTACTACAAGTTTATCAGTGTAGGAGATCTACAGTGAAATTTCTGGCGGATTAAATCCAAAGCTCAAATATTCACGCCGCCACGTTTCAGAAATGTTTTGCAGAAAAATTACGTTATTGTAGCTAATTTGAATGAATTTCAAGAAAAAAGCCATTTAAAAGCCCAAATAACCCGAACCCACCTTAGATTTCGGATTTTTTAACCTTCAGAAGAAAAATTAGAAAACATTTATTACCAAGAAGAAGTCGTAACACTTCTGACGATAAACCATAATTGCAAAAGAGGTTATCATGCATGTACCGCCAGTTTTGAAAATTTTAAGAATTTGGTGCACCAGCCGCCCCAACCGGCATTATCAAACCCTAAAGAGCGCTGCTAACATTAACTCTAAAGGTAAGGGCCTTTTCTAGAAAGGACAGAGTAGGTATGTAGAGTAGAGTTGATTTAAAATTTACTGTTTTAACTCGTGTCAACTCCACTCAAGCTTGAATTCTCTTTTAACTCTTTCATGAAAAGGATCTAGTTAATTTTAGCTACTCTACCCTTTTTTGAAAAGACCGTTCGAGACCTTCTCATCATAAGAAAAGGCAGTCTTTACACACAAGTTCAAACTACAGTTTCACTGACTCATAACATTTGCTTCTGCCTGACTTGGAAAATCTGCGACGTGACGTGATGTTAACTCTACGTACTCTGTTTGGCTTGCAATTCTTCCGGCCAAGGAGTTGCACAGTTTCAGGGAACATCTGTGTGTTCTGATCGGAGTACCATTAATCAATGAAACAGTGTGCACTTTTTTATTAAAAGCCAATAAGAATAACTGCTCATCAGACGACAGCGAAGCAGATCTGCTTACGAAGCCATCGAAGCCATGGATCAAAATGCACTCCTTATGAGCATTTCTTATTGCCGCAATCTCGGGACTGCCTTGGCCTACTAGATTTGGTCGAGCCCCTGCTAGTTACGTAGCTAAGAAGTTCAACGAATGGAAGAATGACAGAAAAAATAAAAAACTTCTATTCTTAGCTGAAACTTCCGCTCTTTCGAAGCAATAATCTAGCAAACGGAAATGATTGTTTTTGACATATCAAAACGGAGTTTCAATGAGAACAGTCTAAGCTTTGTTCTAGAGCAAGAGTTCATAATAGTGTAGGTAGGACCATCTTCCTCTACTATGTGTTAATCATATAATGCTAGATATGTCACCTATCCAGAAGCCTGTCGTGCACCCCTCTCTTAAACTGTTTCCTGCTAAGGTGTATCTGATCGCTGATTGCCTAATTAGAAAGCTCTACTACAGTAGTTTTAGGAAAAATGCAAAACTTATGATTTTTTATCGAACATTGCTTCAAGTTTTTCACATCGTAACTGCTTAAATAACTACGCAGATTTGCACCTGCATCTGCATTTACATCCCAGGTGATTAAAACAGAAGATAAATTATCTACCGTAATCCTTAGACTAATTAGCCAATTAGGGATCAGTCATGCATTAACTAATTTCTCGAGTGGGTAGGTTCTGGAGTTAGCAGTTTTGCAGTAACAAGAGGCCACAGCATGATTAACACAGTAGTATAAGGAATCTTACTATTCTATTACGTACACTTGCTTGTAGTCGTCAGTTTTCCACTCGTTAAACAATCCCCTGGAGCAAAACTTGAGCTACCCTTTTGAGTTCAGCTGCATCTTATCAAACCTAATCTATCAAGAAAACACCATTTAGCTTCAAGTTTTACTCCAGTGATAAAATTTACAGAAATCACAACACATCACATCACTGCTAGCGAACTGACAAATACATAAAACAGTACAAGTTTACATACAGGCAGAAAAAATTGAAAGAGCAGTTTAATTAGTCCAGCAAACTTAAACACCTAATTAAGGTTTGAGATTCTACATCATTGACGAAATCGATAACAATTTGAACATAAATAACTAACTCACAGAAAATAATTAAAATCCGTGAAGCTTTAGTTCAGTTTTTTTACAATGTGATAATATCAGGTTATTAATTTACCACTGACCGCAAACAATGTAACAACACAACACGGTATTATACATACATAAAGAGTCTGTAATTAGTGAGTAGAATGTTTATACAAGGATATCAAAACGGTACTAGAGGCCCTACGTCCTGTGGCATGACAAAGTGGAACCGCCGACCGGCCGGCCTGTGGGGGTCGGTACACCCGCCTAGAGTTCTGCCGTTAACAAATTTCCCGGGCCTGTAAAGGTATAGTTAATGCGATTCATTATAAGTTAGACAACTCTTGGAAGCTTAAGTTGGACTTTCTAGTGAAGATAGTTTGGAAACAGTTTGAAATAAGCACAACAAAAATTTTATCGAGCCCTATCGGGTCTGGCCTCCACGACCCTGCAGATACGGTAGGCCCGGTTCGCGGCTTCGCGGCTGATCGCTCCAACAACTGTGCCCGGAATGAAATATTGCCACTAGGCTAGATTGCCACCCGACTCGGACTTTGGAACTCATCTATCCCGACTGACACTGTTCTTAGAAATGTCCAAAATGCCCCTCTAAAGTATAACTAAACAGCAGCAGCAGCCCCTACCACAAAGTTGCAATTTTTTTGTTTGCTGGGATAAGCAAGAATTATTCCCTTATTTACCGAATACCAATGAGTAGCGAAGTCAGATCGTAAACTTTCTCGATTGAATGTAGTTTTGCATTAAAAAAACCGCTGAACAATTTAGTTACCTTCTTGCAAGGTTCGTGCTCTTTCATCAGAGAAGAGCAGTATTATAAACGTATAATATATTTTCTGTGGAACCTCACAGTTCAAATTACAGACTCTTTATTCTGTCAAGACATAATTACGTATTTATACACACTGACACAGCAAAATACCTGAGGTCCAACTCGTAAGGCCGATTAAATACTGATGACAATAGCTTAAACTGTAGTACAGGTGTCGAAGTTTTTACGACCTTCACGCTAGCTTAGTGCTTTTACTTTTAGAAAAGTTTACGAATGCTCCTACATTCCAATTTTGAGTCGAATTTAGATTGTCACCCAGTTTCAAGCACGAACAAGATATCAATAACAATTCAGTACGGAAGCTTAGGTAGTGATACAGTTGAAGAATGTCGATTACGTACGGCAAGAAGAACCAGTACAAATAGCAACGGAAAACTACAAAACCAGCTACAGGGACAGTCATAAATGACATCCAATTGCCTACCTTCAACGATTAGTTCTGTCTGGGTCTCAGCAATGCCAACCTCAGTGACAATGCGACACGTATAGATGCCTTGGTTCTCTTTCTGCGACGTGCTGAGAATTGTCAGACGATGCCAGCCTTCTTCTGTAGATTCAATTTTATACTGAGTATCATCTGTTTGAATTAAATTGTCTTCATAAAGCCATTGGATTGAGTCACATTTACAGTCAATTTTGCACTCGATTACAGTCTCTGAACCTTCGACTGCGTTCAATATATTTGGCAGAGGCTCGATAAATGATGGCAACTGATCTAGTTCTTTGGATGCGCTGGCAAAATCTGAAATAATAAAAAGTAACATCACATATTATAGCAAACATACTGTCACAGTCATCACCACCAACGTTAGAATTGTAGTGCTTCTGCTACTGCTGGTGGACCAAGACGAAACCGAGGAGATAAGCCTAAGACGAGGCGTCAGGCACCCTTGTCCCCACAAAACTAGGACCTAGGAGAGAGAAGGGAAAATTCAGCTTTTCACTCAACAATTGAAAGTAAGTAATTTATCTGTTCGGGGTTCGAACCATGGCCGTCTGCTCAAGATTCAGACATGCTTTCAAATCACCGGGCCACCAGCTGAACTACCATATCAGGCTAATCAATCGTATGCCTGCTGCCCTTACACTATTGCAGCTATACAGGATTCTCCTCATCAAAGAGATCTCATTTGTAGACAAAGTGACTTCTTTCAAACGGGAATCCTTTCGCACTTTAGCGGCACTTGAACTATGAAAAGTTCCCGTCCCGCTCCGATTTCAGACAGGGTGTGGTCCGGAAAATAGAATTTGAAGAAGAGATTTTTCACCAAAAGTCAGGAAGAAATTACAATACGATGGATATTTACAACTGACTATTAGCTGTAAATACTTTTGGTCATTTAGTTTACAAAATTTCTCAAAGAATTCGAAATCCTTGCGTTTGAGTTAAAATTTTAATTTTTGCCAAACTTAGATAGTTAGAGTCTGAGGTTTTGGAAGTTAAAAGAGGGAGCTGCTACCCAGTCCATTTGGGTGTAAAATTATGTGCTCTTTTATCTGGCTGTGGATTATATGGTCGTCGAAACAAGAGGTATGTAACATGTAGATTATAAGTGTATGATAAACTTACTGTCAACAACTAGATTCGCATCACTGGAGGCGGCACATTCACCAGCAATTACGCATCTGTAGTTACCACTGTCGGCTGCACAGCATTCGATAACAGACAGCCTTTTTAAACCGTTGGCCAAGCTTTCTATCACATATTTTTCACTTCCTTGCAGCAGTTGTCCATCTTTATACCATTCCACCGGAACTTCTCCGCTGACGGAGCATTCGAAGATAGCGGTATCCGATTCCAGAACATGAAGCTGCGATAGTTGAGCAGTAAAATGATTGAAATCAGTTGATGCTAAAATACTCACAAAGCCAGCTTTGTCAGGCAAACCAATGCACAGCAACAACAAAAGAAGTTAACTATGGCTACAACATAAATAAATACACCGAACAAAATGAACAAAATAAAAAGATTTGTTAATAAAAGTTTTGTAATATTTATACCGATTTTGTTAGTAAATTTATATTCTTGATTAAAAAGAAAATATGTTCTTGAATGGACCAAGTCTCTACAATTCAAATCATTGAACTAAGCCTTACATAAGCAACATAATATAAAGTTTTTAAAGCAACATAATTTGTATAATAAAGACATTTCATGCGTTGCTAAAACTAGGGTAGTCGTGCAGTTAATATCTACTTTTGAGGTTCAAAATAATTGATTTCTTATTTTAAGCTTAATTTAATTGAAGCTTAACTTAATGTTTTAACATTATCTTACTGTAGACTTGCAAAGGAGCCTCGGAGACCGCTTTTCCAGACTCATTTGCGACTTCAACTCTGTATTGACCGACATCCCTTTCTTCCACTCCATGAATAGTGAGCTTCAGAAGACCTCTTTTGATATCTGTATCTATAGATATATGACTTGATTTCAGGATTTCTTGACCTTCTTTGTACCAGTGAACCTAAAGTGTTACGACATTTCATAGACTTTATGTTTAATAGTTAGTTCCTACGGTAACAAATCATCCAATTAAAAACATATAAGATAATTGCTACAAAATGTATAGCAAATAATAAGTTACGATTTACGAAAATACAACAGTTACAAAGTTAGGTAAATTTGGAAATAAATAAAAACCTTCTACGGAACAGTCTGTCTTGGTATTGTTTGGTATTGCTGATAAACATGCATCAATTATTAATGTTCACAAAAAGCTACAAACAAACCTCCGGCTCCCTAGTTAGTGGTTCAATACTGCAGTCAAAGGTGACCGTTTTCTTTGCATCCACTGTTTGTGCCCTCAGTTGAGATATTATTTTCGGTTGCCCAACTTTGATTCCTGAACAAAAACTTTATGCAAGTAGTCTTAAGCGAAGTAAGCTTAGAAATACCTTCAATAGACTTCATGGATTAAATTACTTCAACGTCAACTTACGTACGTCTTTGCGCCAGAACTTACGTATCTCAAGTATACATAAATATTTTCGATTTTAGGAGGTCATTTACGATTTACGATGTTATGTATTTGTTTCTCAAAAATATTTTTATTTGAAGAGGTCACTTACGATCAACAGATACTTGACACTCTGAACGAGCGATTCCGCTATCATTAGAACACTCGATCTTGTAGACACCAGCATCAGTAGTCTTGGCTTCAGCAATCACCAGACGTTGAGCGCCTTCCTCTGTTGACTCAATCTGCATATTTCTTAAACATGTTGAAAAGTCATTGAATACTACTTCCACAACCACAAATAATGATGGCGAACACACTTGAAGATTAAACATAGTGACAGAGAACGTGCTTAATGTTATTGCTTAATGTTAAATGTGTTCAAAAATATGAAACACCTACCAACTTAATAAGATACCTGTAGTTCATAATAAAGCTCTCCGGCTTAAATACAGGTTGTAGGTACATAGGTACACCCTGTCTGTAAGCAAATGTATCATTTTAAGGTTTTATCCGATGTTCTTACTTTCCAGAAGTAATGGGTCTGTTGTCCTTAAACCACTGAACTTTGGGCTGAGGATGTCCAGTGACGACACATTCCAACTTGAGTTCAGCAGTCTCGGTAACTGAGCAGGAGTGCAAAGGAGTAACAAATTCAGGCGCAAATTCTAAAAACAGAATGAACACGATTGATCAAGCAAATATATTTTCGAAATTCAAAGTGAAATAAAAGAAAAGAAATGTCATTCGACAAATGTCTTGAGCAAGCCCTATTATCATATTCGTAGTTTAAGCGTGCTCTTTATCACTACATACATACCTTCGATTTCTAGCTTTGCAACGCATTTCTGGGTTTGCTTTTGATTTGTGATCAAACATTCAATCGTCCCAGAGTCTGAAGCTGTAACCTTATCAATGCTGAGCTGATGAATCCTATAACCTGATTCGTCAATTCGGGATGCCACTCTAATTCTGGCAACCAGCTCAATTTCTTTACCATCTTTCAACCTAAAATGTTTCTTTAAATTTAAGTGACTGAAGTTTCAAAAATCCATGAATAAAATTTATTTATTCAAAATTTATTTTCATACGAATTAGTGTCGAGTCCCTGTGACTGAAATTGCACGAGTTTATGTGGACTTGACCTTGGTTTGTATGACTTAATTCAGTATTGTGTTCATGCATGTGTGTGTGAGTGTGTATTTCGAACTTTTTAAAACAAACATATGCAATCATCACAAAAATTTAGCAATTGATTTTTTAACTGAAATTGAAACTTCTTTACCATTTTACAACGATCCCTTTGCTATCTGGAACGACACACTCAAACAATGCTTTTTGGCCTTTCTTTACTGTCACATCCTTGATTTTCTTTACAAATCTGATGCTACTGGCAGTGCTGACTTGAGTTGTACTCAGATCCTAAAATTGTTGATCAATTAATCATTAAAGTAAATAGTACACAAACTTCTTGCGGAAGCAGGAGTAGTGAACGCAAAAACCGTTCGTTCTGAGTAATAAAAAGCAGTTTTATTTTTAAAGCTTTTTAAGTTCTTTAACTGTCCTTTTAAATCTAATTAAACGTTATATCTATACCTCTAGTTCCGTTCTATTGCCTGCAATTTCCCTGATCAAAGACCAAATACCAAACAACGCAAACATTGCGCAAACGCAAAATTAAGCGAATTAGGTGGAATGTAAATTAAAAAATAAAACAAAAAGTAAATGGCAACAGAACTAAGTAAGTTGGTTGCAGAGGCCCAGGAGCTGCAAAAGTGGAGCAACGCCAAGGTCTCGTTATGAAGCTAACCAGTTAGTATAACCAAAAATTCGTTCGAAGAACCAACTGACGGGGCACATTTTATGCAAACGTCAGCGGTGGAAAAAACGTTCGATTTATGTTAAATGGAAGCCGAAAGTGTCACAGCGGTTTACACTCTTTGTTATGCAACCGAAGCTTGAATAGACACCACTTCAGGAGTTAAGGGACTGACTAGCACTAGAGATATGCAAACAGAAAGGCTGTTTTCATTTCACAGTTAAAACCTACTTGTAAACAGTACTTTGGCGATAATCAATGAAATTGATGCAAAACCTGCAAATTTCTGTGCCAAATAAACATGCTTTTATCTCGAATATTTATTTTGTAATCACCTCCTTCATTGAAAGCTCTTCCTCTGCAATACTAACTCCGGCATCAGTAGCGTCGTCTTCTTCTTCATAATCAACAGCAACAGCTTCTTCGCTGTGCTCGCTGTATTCAAATTGCTCTCTGCAGGAACACAAAACAGATACAACGTTAAAGTTATCATTTTAAGGAAATTACTGAACTCACTACTTTACATTTATGTAGTACTGCAACTAAAATAACGTTTCCGCTACTCAATTGCTACTGAAATTTGCTAAAGCATCCCCAGTTCAGCATATCGGTAAAACTAAACCGTTGTGTCTACTTTCACAACCAGTCTCATTTCACAACTAAAAGTCTCACTTCACAACTAGAAGTCTCATTTCACAACTAAAAGTCTCACTTCAGAACTAACAGGGATCAAGTAAACAATGTCCCCCCAGCCTCAATTGGGGGGGGAGATAGTTTACTTGATGTTAACTTTAGCAAAATTTAACCAATTTAGCTCAAATTTTGTGTGGATGCATTCCAACACATGTCTGAGTGATTGGTAATAAAATTTACCAAGGGGGGGGGGACCAAGGGGAATCAAAAAATTTTTGTCGTCAATTTTGCTGAAACATTGTATATAGGGGTTTTCGGGGTCGTAGAACACGAATCTGAAGTCCGTTTTTCGTTTCAGTTTTTTGTTAGCTCAAAAAGGAAACATCTTAAAATGCCAAGATTTAGTAAAATTTTGAGCATGAACTAGCCGATTATGACATTGTAGCGCATACATTCAAAATTCCATAGGAATTGTGCTTACTGATAGCCTTTAATAACTTAAGTACCTAATCAATTGAATAAAGTGCATTATAATAATTGCTGTGTACCTGCAATCTAAATTTTAAATTCTACAGGGTCCAAACTGTTTAGTTGTGAAAGTAGACATTTAGTTGTGAAAGTAGACATTTAGTTGTGAAAGTAGACTTTTAGTTGTGAAAGTAGACATTTAGTTGTGAAAGTAGACTTTTAGTTGTGAAAGTAGGCATTTAGTTGTGAAAGTAGACAAGATTGGTTGTGAAAGTCAACACAATCAACTAAACTAATAGCTTAAATATACGCTTAGAGGATTGCTCCCACAACGGACATTCAAACTGCTTCCAAAACGGCAGTGAAATTTGGTGGTACCGAAATTTGATCTCCCGTTCTTCCATTAAGGCATGTCCAGGACCAGCCCATTTTGAATTAAAATGCTGTATAAAGGAATTGACTTGTTCAAAATATTTGCAGTCAGCCATGCCATACTGACCTTAGCATTTTCATTTAGTCAAACTAGATGGCCTTAAGTGCTTTTGAGTTCAGAAATAGAAATATAATTCATTTCACGTAAAAACTCACAAAATCACAATACATTAATACCTTCCAAGAGCCATTTGAGCTGTGCACGACACTTCGCCCGCATCGTTTTCTGCCTTACAGATGATCTCTCCAACCATCTGTTTCGTGAACTTTTTAATTTTCAGCGTTGATACATTGTTCTTTGTCACAATAGAGTATTCCTTCATATCAGAAGTTATATCAACACCGTTGATGGTCCAGGTTATCACTGGTGTAGGATCGCCAGTGTAGACCACTTTCATTTCAACTTGGTCACCTTCCAGAGCTCCAACGTTGCTCAGCCATTCAGTAAAGTCTGGTGGTGTGCCGCGTTTGTGAACGGTCAACTGAGCACTGGATGTGGCTTCACCGAACTCATTCACGGCTTTGCAGAGGACTTCACCACTGAAATCGGTGGTGATATTTTTGATAACCACCAAGTAGGTTCCCTCGGAGGAGGAAATTTTCACATTAGGACTTTCCTCCAGCAATTTCCCGGCAATATACCAGGATACATCTGGTGCAGGCTCTCCGACCAGCACTGCTTTCAAGCGCAAAGTGTCGCCCTCGTGACATTCAGTGTCGGCAAGAAACTGTTCAAATTCCACTGGAATCCGGGTGGTTACTGTCAAAGGAGCTTTACAGATGGCTTCGCCCATCTTATTGTAGGCCACACACTTGAGCTCACCAGTCATGTCTTGGCTGGCTCCTGAGATTGACATAATGTAGACCTAAAATTAAAACAGATTAACATCATGTTTAATTATCGTCAAAATTCACAATCCATATTGTCAACATTGTAGATTATCTTTCGAAAATGGAACAGTAATGACGACAACATGGCAAAAAGTCAATGGCCTTTTGTACAGTAGGGCGGTGATGCCCTACTGTCATATTTTATTATTATTTAAAAAGACTCTTTATCCAAAATTAGTCCGAACTTATGTACCTTGTTTTTGTCAAAATTGCCCCGATAGTTTATAATTTGGATTTGAAATATTGTAATTGTATGTCTTTTTGCAAAGATAGATCAGCAATTTGTCAGTTTGGTTTCGAAATTCTCTCAAAAGTCTTATCTAAAATTTGATTGGCTGGGCAAGTCACGTGTGATCGCGTGATTGCACGTTCTTTCGTTACTTTTAAAAAGCCCAGTCAGTCTTAGTTTTGCGCTTGAATCAATCGGTCGGTTTTCCTTTACGCTCTCCTCGGCCCAAATTTTATGCTATCTGTTGTTTCTTTACTGGTAATTTGGGGCTCCCGAGTGTTCTTGAAATCCGGGTTAGGGGAGTAAAGAACCTCCCATCTGGTGATAGGTGTGGACGAGAGTTCCCAATTTTAATTTATATCGGGGCTCGTATTTATATTCTCTGTCCATATTTTATGCTTATGATCTGCTACTTCATCCTGCTTCTGGACCTATAAATCTTTAGTTTTAAGTCGTTAGTTTTAAGTCTTATGTCTTTAGTCTTTACTGGATTTGGTTCACACTGACGTCTTTAGTCTTTAGTCGTAAGTCTTAAGAGATAAATTTATTTCATGTCCAGTCTTAAGGGCTTAAGCAAGCTAAAAACCTTAAGACTAACGACTAAAGACTGCAGTTTATTATCATGCGAGCTTTGGCATAGAATCAAGTTTTTAGCAGCCTAAGACTTACGACTTAAGACTCAGTGTGAACCAATTTCCCAAGTTTTAAGCCCTAAAGACTTAAGGCTTGCGACTTAAGACTCCAGTGTGAACCCGGCTTTACACTGTAGAATTTCCTATTTCCAAGTGATATATAACGTTAATGAACTTGTATACATAATTCTTTTGAAAGCTGTAGTGGAATATTTAGCAGCACAAACTGATTTCGCGGGTTAGCCACGATTGCCAGGACAACATATCACTATTTCGCTAATTGGCATATGCCAATTCAAAATATAAAAGCTGTTCACCATAGCGGTGCCAATACAGATTGAAAATGGAGTACACGGCAAAAAGGTTTATAGGAAGGATTGCTTATTTTGCTGACCTGGTTTAAAGATTCCATGTTCGCTGCTTTAAAGGAAAGCCCACGCCCGTCGAAACAGGCAGAGGCTTTAATGCAGATTTAGTTTAGATAAATAAATGAACAGACAAAGCTACAATCAATGCACACTGGAAAATTCGTTGAAGATTCGCTAATTATATCCAACACAACACACTGCTAGGGAAGGCATGCTAAGTTTTGCCAAGTAGCATTAATGAAGCGAAGTCAGCTGTGTTGAGGGCAAAACCTGGGAAGCCTGCGCAGCTTGTCAACGCTCAATCGAAACCTCGCTTTGTCAAGGCTACAGCAAGATTATGCAATATGCAGAACTAACATGTACGTACGTTGGGGGCCAAACAAGTCCTTTGACGAAAACCGAGCAAAACTTTAAAGAAAGAGAGTTTTGAAAAAATAAAGCCAGTTTCAAATGTGGAATCATTTGCCCTTAGCTGCATAATAACCCACTCCAAATGTGGCATTGTGTCTTTGTATGTTAGATTTCAGAAAAACCAACACACTGAGTAATAGATAAGTTCAGCGTATCAATAATGAATTAGAGTAAAACTAACAATCCAAAGCATAGATAGTGTGGGATATTACCCATTAGGGCACTAGTAGCTAGCTGCGCAGCAGCGCAGCACTGAAAATTACACGCGGTGTTATCTTCATATGTGTGACGTAAAGTATATTCTATTTGATGAAATTATACAACTTTGAACTATCGCGACAATTCTCTTATTCATGAATGATGAAAGTGATTTCTTTTTGGGCTAGCTACGCCGGTAGCACAAAGTATATATAAGCGAGAAAAGTGTAGGCTTCAGTTCAGTTGGAGTGTCAGCGAAGTTGGGGCCGGGTGTTCTACGAGTGGGTAGGTGTGACTGAGTGAAGGTTTAGGTATTTGGGAGCGGGTAACGCCCTCCCCTGTGTACTTTGTATCCACTGATTGTGCTCTCTTGTATTTTTTATATTAGTTTCGTATGGTTATTCTATAACTGGTATGAGCGTTTGTATTTGGTACAGTAAAGTCTAGCGGTATTTAGCCTATCAGTTTTAGGGACGGTCGCTTAGGGCCCATAGGCGATTCTATCTTAATCTACTCGCTAACCTACAGTACTCTCGCACCTTCTCTCAACTGGCTAGGACTGGATATCACACACTGAGCACCTACTTGCATGCAATCATCTAGTGAAGTCCGACATAGTTTATTATAGAGGTACACACATAGTACTTCACAATAGGACAAGATGGTGGGATATTTTACTTTCAGAATGTTATTATGTTTAATCGACTAAAACTTAATTGGATCTAATCTGGTAGAAAAACGAAATATTGCTTACCCCATCTTCCGCTATGATCTGAGTGTCTTCGGTTTCCACCACAATTCGATTATTAATATACCATTTCACATTAGGCTGAGGAACACCAGAAATCAACAGCTTAGCTCTCAGGGTATCTCCTTCAGCCACTTCAATCGGTGCCAGTTTTGTTTGAAATTCGGGCTTACTTTGATGGAACTTTTTCACGCCCAGAATTCCCATGGATTCAACGGCGCCGAATTCATTCATGACTCTCACGACAACATTTCCAACTGTTTTGTCCGTAACTTTGTTTATCGTTAGTTTGTGCTCTTCGCCTGTTTCAGATGCCGTGATTTCAACGTTGCTGTTGTTGCTCAGTGGCTCCTCGTTCAGGTACCACGTGACCAACGGTGGAGGGTAACCCTTGAGTTTGAGCGTGAAGACAGCCTTCTCGCCAGCTGGGACCACTCGGTCCTGTAGTTCCTCTTCGATCACTGGTGGTGCAGATTTGCCCAGAACCGACAGCCGGCAGTTGCTGGTAGCTTCACCAATCCTATTCAAAGCACTGCAGGTAAGATCCCCGTCAAAGTGGAGGGATATATTTTTGATGGTCAGCAGATAGATTCCGTCTTCCGCTAAAATATTGATATTTTCTGCTGGAGTTATCTGAATACCATTGATAAGCCATTTGACTTCGGGCGTGGGGTCACCAGTGATTACAGCTTTGAATTTGACTGTGCCGCCTTCCGGCACCTCTTGATCTTCCAAGCCTTTCTGGAACTCTGGCGGCACTTTGCTTTTGTCAGGATCTTCTTTTACTTGAAGCTTAGCTGAAGATTCCTTGGATCCATATTCGTTTAGAATCCTCACACTGTAGACACCTGAATCCTCTGGCTGAGCATCGCGAATTTCCAAGCGAGCAATTTGACCATCATAGTCAATCCTGCATAATAAAATTAAAAAGGTTAAGAAAAGCATGAAACACTGGAAGACAAAACAAAAGGATAAGGAGGACAACGAAAGACTAAAGAGGCCAAATCGTTTTCAACACTTTTCCGTGCGCTCAAAACCATCACAATAAGAATCTTCAAAATTAAATGTTAACAAGATTGAACGTCAAAGAACTACTGCAAATACTTAAAATTATGGCAAATGACCTACTACCTGCAAACTACGCCTTTAACAGTCCGAGAAGTAATATTAAGATGACTTTTCGAATCTGTTCCTGAAATCCTGATGCTAAAAGCTTTTCCTATAGACAGCAAAGAACGGGTACTTGAAATCCTGTGATGGATGGATCAGTTCTCCATCTATCATCCAGACGAGTTCAGGTTCCGGCCATCCCTCAACTTCGCATTCGAAGGTGGCAGACTCTCCTTCTGCAATTTCCTTAGGCTGCAGCTGGGTCAGGAATTTGGGAGCTTCAGGTGATTTTTCCACTGAAACAAAAAGTGCTTATGCCTTAAGTTAAGACAGATTTTATGTTACTTACACACATTTTGGCTTCCAATTCGGACCCTCCAATTCGATAGTTTCCAACATTTAAAAATCCTGGGGTGCGTTGCAAAAGATTCTCTTAAGTATCCTCCGAGGAGGGTACTTAGGAGGATGTTTGGGAGCTGTCTAGGAGGGAGTTAGGAAACCTCCTAAACCCGTTGCAAAAGATTTCTCCTAAGTTTAGCTGGCGCTGCCCCTAAATTCAGGCAACTTAGGAGAAAAGTTAGGAGTGGTGGATGAATACTATTCATCCACCACTCCTAACTTTTCTCCTAAGTTGTAGCGGGTTCATACTCGCAAACACAGGTATACATTTATATGAGAGTCGACGCGCGACTACACCATATACCTAAACAGGAGGTCAAATTTCACTGACCCCTGTGGAAGCCAATTTGGGTACCCCTTGTGGAAGCGATTTTTCTTAAAGCGTACTTTTGAAAGCTATTATTCGCGATTTTTACTGTGTTTAATGAAAAACAGCGAATATTTTAGCAAAAACAACGTTCTTCGGAAGTTTTTAGCAAAAATAGTGATTAAAGCGAAAAATTCCGGCGAAACCGGAAAACATTTGGGAAATTTTAGTCATAAAGCAGTTTTTGTTTAATTTTTACCCCTTGTATGTAGGAGCAGTTTCGGGATCCCTTGTGGGCGATTTCGCCGAGGGTGGGAATTTCCCCCTCCCCTTCTTGTCCAACTGTGATGTTCACGTGGCTGGAACTACGAATCACCATAAGGCGTCTTGGAAACATCTTATATTTCTGGATGGATTAGGAAATTATTTTATTATTTATATATTATTTATTTATTTATGGAAGGTGTTTATTCAAATCGGCAATAGTTACAATCTTTATGCAGTTCAATGATGTGCCTCTGCTTTAAAGCAATTTAGAAGTTTGCAGTTTTAGGAAAAGTTGCTAATTTTGCTGTTGGCTCTTCCAGCGGAAGACGGCTACTTAATTTTTATGCTATACACATACCCTTCAGGACACGGAAAAATGCAGAAGTAGTAGCCTGTCCATATTCGTTTGTAGCAACACAACTATAACGCCCAGTGTCCTCCACTTTCACAGGATCAATAGTCAACGCAAAGAAGCCATCTTCATCAGCATAGAATGAATGGCGATCATCAGCATTCAGTTGCTCTCCATCTTTGAACCTATTGACCAAATCAGAGGGTTAAATTGTTAAATTACAACGTTGTTAAGCAAACATAGTAAAAACTACAAAATAACATAAATAAAAAAGTAATTATACGTTTTATTTCTAAAATTCAACTTTTTAAGGCAAACTAACCATGTAATGACAGGCAGAGGATAGCCGGTGACTTTGAGACACATTTTAGCTGAAGATTCTTGTAGTGTTCTAAATCCATACTGAGTTTTGGTTACACTGGTTCCCTGCATTTCCAGTGTTCCACTGGTTCCAGTTCCAGCTAAAGCATTAATACAAATTAACAGATTAACACAACAACAAAATCATTGGAAGTACCTATTCAATTTGTGTTTTTACTGTGGATTTTGTGTTGTGTGTTTATATTTTTAATAGTTTTAATTTTAAAGAACTAGTTTTAATAAAGTCAATAAACTGCACTTACTCAAGTCGAAAGTGCTGCTGTAGAGACTTGTCGATGATCCTGAAGGGGATATCGCTGGAGGTGTTTTGGTTTTCTTCCGAGGTGGACCTTCTTCGCCTGAAAGCAAAACTGTTCTGTGAATCAGAATCATACATTGGCATAAGATTGGGTTTCGGAGGGCTTGTTCAATCAAAATTTGGGGGATGGCTAGCACCTTTGACGGATGATTTCTAGAGGGTTTGTTGTGGCAGAAATCAATGAAGGTAAACGATAATTGTATTAAAATTTGTGACTTTTTTCAAAATTTGCAGCAAGTTAAAAATCTTAAGGAAAAACATTTGAAATTTTGCTGAAATTTTGGCAAAAACTGAGGCATTCAACTAAACATTTTGGCCAATCCGAAACTTTTGAAAGTTTTTGTAAACAATTATGTGATCATTTTCGCTTAACATTTGCACCTTTTTCCTTTAGGCCTTGCCTCAGACGGCGGTAGGTTTTGCACTTTGTCCGGAGTAGGGGGCTTGGACTCCCCATACTGGCGTTAACATCTGAGCATGCTGTCTTAGCGTAAAATTTAAAATAGTAAGGGTATCATAGTATGTGAATCCAATTTTTTCACGAATGCTACATTTCTCTTTAATAGGCAGGCAGTAGAGCCGGCGTTTCTAACTTCCAAATTACCCAAGGCCAGTGAACTTTTCCTGGACAGATTTGAGTATTCCGAAAATTCGCTCTTCACATCAGACATGTCCACAAATTCTGTGCAGGTTTCGACTTCGTCATCTTCGACTACTACAAAATATTTATCTTATTTAATAATGACACTGCAATTACTTACAAGAAGAGTATCCTTCTGACCAGACACTGACTCTGTCCCATGACGAATAAGGTCGAGTAAAAAGCAAGGATAAGTAGTCAGTTCGAAGTTGGGCTAATTGAAGAAATGCACAAGATCCCATGTTCGCCTAGTGTTGCCTGCTTTTGGGAAAATTAGGGGGGATAAAACATAGAAAATCCCCCGAGTGGTCACATTATTATGCGCTAAGAATCCAGCAACGCAACTATCAAACTGCAGGCTAACGCAGGCAACAACTTAAATGTTGAGGGTCCGGAAACACTCAAATGAAAGGGTGCTTTGGCAGTGCAAAAGCGAAGGGCAGAGAAAATGTTATTATCAATAAAGAGCTATTTATCTCTTAGCTAAGAAACTTTTTGTTCTGTTTTTCTAATCTTAAGGAACAGCTGATACAAGGACAAACTCGAAAAATTTGCAAATAAATATCAAGGTTCTTTTTCTCGGCTGCATGACAGGCCCCTCCTCTGCGTTTGCTCTGGACTATTAATTGACGTCATGCGCGACGCAACGCTGCAGCACAACTGGTCAGTGCTTTGTCTGCAAATGCAGGAAACGCAGCTTTGCAAATACACTATGATGATTGTGTAACATTACTGGAAATTGCAAAAGTAGTGAAATAAAGCAATAGGCAGCTCAGAATTCTTATAACTGCTCAAAATTAGTGAAGGTTGAATTCGTGATTTAAAGATAAATGCGCTGCAGAATTACTGATTTTAAGACGGCTAGCATTTCGAACATACAATGGATAATATTTGTTGATTAAATTTATTTATTATTTAATTAAATTTATCATGAAAGTTGTCATCCTATTCTACATAAATTTTTAAGTTTGAGTTTATATGTTATGCTTACCCAGCCCTTCTTTGGCTTCATCTATGTCCTTTTCCCATGCCTGTTTTGTGTAGTCGGATGTGCTAAGCTCAGTGGATCTCAAGAAATAGGTAGGCTGACTTGGATCCAATGGCTTGAAAATCATCACATCTGTATCGATACGATCCGTCTCCATGTCATATTTATCTAGCTAAAGTAAATGAGATGGCTAGCTCTGTCAACTTATTCTTTGTTTCATGTAAAACACGCACTGTAAACCAAAACTATATATAAAAATATATATAAATGAAGGGTTGTGTCCTGGTTGGCATAGTCCTTGTTGCCTACTCAATGCACATATGTTCTTGATCTTGAACCCGATGTCAGCACAAACATTGATATATAATTTACATATCAAGTGTATGATGCATTTGATACATTTTGATACGATAAAATATTCCCATGATTATTAAGTACAGAGTTGTCTGCGGTCGCGGTTAACTGCGGGCCCGTACAGGCATGGACATAATTCTGTGGCCGCAAAGACCGCAAATTTTCCCTAAACTTGCCTTCTAAAGCCAGTTCACCGGCTTTTTCATATTACTTTTTATTATATATACATACTATGTCGTCTATGTCTACAGTCATTTTCCTTAGCTGTAGCTTTAGCTTTAGCTTTCCACTTTCAAAAACGTTACAATATTTTCCAAATGAAAGTTTTTTATCCCTTTCCTCCACTCTTTGAATTAGGCTGCGGGCATAGCTATGTGTTTGCAGTAAATTTTAAAATTTTTATTCAAACTTGCACTTTTCATATTCATAACTAAAACAGATTAGCTTCATTCTGCTTTTAGCCTTTATAAATTGAGCGGGAGCAAATGCTGTACAGGAATAAGAATTTTGCTTATTCTACAGATAGAATCCGTCCGAAGTTCAACTTTTAACATTGTGGTCACTGCGGTCAAGCAAATTTCATGCGGGCTGCGGACCTGGTCTTAGGCGGGTCGCGGTCACCAAAGGTACGGGTGCGGGGCGGTCGCGGTCACAAACATGTCCGCCATAAACTTTACAAACGGGCTTTCCAGTCAATGACTGCACGGGTTTAGTTATTTAAGTGGAAAATACGAAGGTACCACTTTGACAGAGAATGAGTATGAAACTCAAAGCTATGAACATGGACATGGAACTTACCCTAATCGTAGCAACATGTTTGAATTCAGGCAGTTCATCAATATCATCTGGGTCAGTTCTGTCGGTAATTAAGATTTTACTCTTGAACAAGAAAATGTATCTGATTGTTCCATCGCCATCGCGGTCATTTTGCCAAACTCTGAACTTCTCCTAAAACATAAGTTTGAAACGTTACACCATGGCATATGCTAGAATATTGAAAGTGAAGATCAATATTAGAACAAAAAATTTAATTCAACATTATTTGCAGAACTTGCTAAGTCAATTAACATAGAAATGGGTTGATTCTGAAATAAACCATACATTCCCCATTAAATTGGACCTTCATCCACCTTCATCTCTTTAGGGCGAATATGATTTAACTTACATGTCTCAACAATCTTCCAGCCTTGACAATATCTCCTGGATAGTCTTGAATGTTGCGAATGAACTTCAGATCGTTAGCACGCTGTGGAATGCTCAGCATCAGTTCTAGTGCTTTTTGTAGACTTTTTGTATCCTTCTCTGCCCGAGACGTATACTTTATTAGCTCCTACAAAAGAAAAACAAGATTTCAATAAATTATTACGCTGTTTGTGCACAAACTTTATATTCTGCACTGAAATTCCACAATGTCCAATGCTTCACTGAGGATACTAAACCTGAGTCTTGACGAAATCTACTGATAAGTGATAAGATTTTCAGTGCCAAACATAGTGATAGTAATCATAGCGCACAAGGTAGTGAAGGTCCTTCAAAACCATATTTGGGATTTGGGTTTTATACAAATGTTATCGTTACCCCACAAAAAATCGACAAAAAAGCGAAGGCGAAATGACACGACTGCAGGATCAGACATGTGCAAGAGGGGAAGTTTGAGGGGGGAACCGGCGAACAAGGACCTCCGAAAAACTGGATTTTTCGGTTTTTTGGCCAAGAAACCGGAAAAAACCGGATCCCGAAGGGGGGGATTAGGGACCCCTCTGGACGATGTGAGCTCTTGGTCTGGGGAGGGTGGTGAAACCCCCCAACCCCGTCCAAGCACATGTATATGACTAGTATATAATGAGTACTGATTCCTTAGTCGAGACTATTAAAGAAAGTTACAGTTCTGATTGCTGTAGCTGTAGACAATTTCTGAAGCAAATGTAACGTTTTAACATTATGTAATACTCAGGTAGTCAGGTACGACACAATTTTTGGCATCACAGAAAAATATACGAAGTTTTAAAGTTAGCCCCTTGAATAAAACCTAATCATCATTTACGCAAATTTCTAAATCAACTAAGGTGGCAGCCAACGCGAAAATTGTTAGCTTTCGTAGCATAAAATTTGAGTTTCAGACTTGCAAAAAACCCCTTGATGGCTTTAAATGTTTCTTCGTTTACCTTGATGTAGGATTGGTATTGCTGAATTCGCTGGACTGGCAGTTTCAGGTATTCTTCCAAGGGCTTGTCAGATAATTCTTGTTTCTTTTGAATGTTCTATAATATTTGGAACAGTTACACAAACACTACATCGTGTGCATAAGTAAGCGTCACTTTAGGTCAATATTCCCATCTGATATTAATATCCCTGACCTAAGATTTAAATAGCTTCAAACACCTACTGCACCTTTTTTGGCAGAAAATTTCTGAAAAGTCAGAAACTTACGAGGAAAAAGTTTTTGACTTTTTCATCATCTAGCAACTTCTCAGCATCAGGCAGGTCTCTACAGTATCTCACATGATGGTCAAAGTCTCTTTCCTGTAAAATACAAATGTTACAACGTTAATGGAGTTAGTTTAAAACCAATAGGGATGCTTTTGTAATGGAAATTTACTGCAAATTATATGTTGGTCATTCGTTGGATTTTGGGCTAATATCTACTAGCGAGTGGAGCTTAAATCCTAATTACATAGTTTTAGAGCTCTTTATACACGTCAATTATCGAATATGTTTACTATAATCGGCAAATTTTCAGTATTATGGTTTGATTCGTTCTGTCTTAAATATAAGATAACATCGCTTCATTAGTAGTTTTCATCTGAATGTGTTTTGTGGCATATATTTTTTCAGGTAAGCGGAGTCTTTCTTTGCCCAGTCGTCAGTACCATAATGTTCCGACCTGTTCGAAGTAATGGAACTTTATTCTGTTTTTAATTTAGTGTTTGTTTACATCGAACAACGAACACCTGGAATGAAAATATGTAAGTTAGAGATGTTTACTACTTACAAGTCGAACAAATGTCTGGCCAACTTTGCTGGGATCATCGGAATAGTACTGCAGGCCTTTCAGGAGAACGCTAAAATATTTAGTATTGCATTATTTCTAAAGTTAGGAATGGATTGCCTTTATTTGTCTATTTTATGTTTAAGATTATTCAAGATTGTCGGCGTATCGATACATAAAACCTCAGCTGCTATTCACATACTTGA
>JASAND010003929.1:0-25053 GCA_030248195.1 Trissonchulus latispiculum
CGCATATACGTATGCATAATTGTCCTGACATACGTGTGCTCTTGATACAATAAGTAAAGTCAATCGTACGACACCGTGGATAAGAACACATCAAATTTTTATAGATCAGTTGTGTATTTTGTTGTATAAATGCTATGTACAGTGAGCCGATAGCGAAGACTATACCGGTTTACAGGAGCTTTATACATTTGTTTCTAGTATTTCAGTGTTTCAAAACTGGTATATGCCAAATATATACCACCTAATTCAACTTTAAAGGGGAGAACTTTAGCTGTATAAAGTGTTCAGATACCTTAAATTCGGTGTTTGAGCTGGCAAAATTAGATTCAGGCAGGATATCTGTAACCAAACATTACATGAAGCTATTGATATTACGCAAAACGGTGAGGATTTGTTCAAAGACTTGGGAATAAAAGTAAAAAGTCTGTAGGCAAAATGGTATGATGTCGTGATGTTAAGCCGTTGAAACCACGGCAGCGAGCGTCAATATGAGCCCAAGAGAAACGTAGCGGCTCATATTAGCCAGTTACATCTTGTCCTTTACCGATTTAGATGCTGGCTCATATTAGACGTTTTAAATCTTGTCCTTGACACATTTAAATGTTGACCCTCATAGCTCATATTGCATTTTACATGCGACTGCAAGGAGCATTTTTCCTACTTGTATATCGTATACCTTCCAATGGGACATTCTCAAAAAATTTGAATACCATTTCAATACCATTTCATACCAAAAGAATACCATTTTCTCTTTATATCGATTTAATTCTCGCCTTTGAACCAACCAATGTTTCAAGGATTTGTTTTGATGAAGTTGTCTCAGGGTTTTTTCAAATTCGGACCTGCGCTTCTCAGTGTGTTTTTCTAGGAAAAAGTGTGTACTTTTTGAAGAAAACTTTCAAAAATTTAAAAAAAAATTCAAAAAAGCGTTTTCTACATAAACACCGTTCAGACTTATCCGAGTTGGAATACCTGGTAACAGCTTACGTATGTAATGACATTCTTTTGTTGCTTTCATTTGTTCTTACAATACTACCATGGCTCCTAATCGACACCAAGACAAAATAGGATGCGTGGTATGTATCCCTGTATATGATGTTTACTATTTTAGCATTAGCAAATTTTGTAAAGTGATCTGAAGAACTATATACTTATTGCAATGTTCACAAAAAATCAAAGTCAGAATTTTTGCTGGCATTTTCGTAAATGAAGTCCGATCGAAAAACTTTTGGACGTATATGGAACGGTAGTGACCCCCTCTACATATGGTGCAAATTTTATGCCGGTAGCCCTTGAGTGGCGTGACTAATAAAAACTTTTTGTGATTTCTTTGTTAACGAATTTACAAAAAATATATACTTAATTACCAATGCAGTTTAGACAACCAACTGCACATAAGAATAACCCAAGATCTTTCCAAAATCGCTCGGAAAAAATAGATTTTTAAGCTTGACTTTATATCCAGAAACCTCTAGCTTTTGCTGGGGGGGGGTGCCGCCCCAGATTTTTACGTCGTGCCGAAATATGGTTGCGCTGTACTTTTTATGTTTACCACTTTTCTTTCCGAAGTTAGTTTTGCTGTCTGCTTTTATTTTTAAATTTTAAATTTTAAATTAAATGTTGCCAAACCGTAATCATAAACAATTTTCGTGCTTTGGCAGTTTCGTGCTTACATTTTAAGTTTTTACTAACTGCCAAAACTAAAGTTTTGAGTGTTTCTATTGAGGATTTTCCTTAGTTTTTCAAAATTTTTCCAGTTTCGTATTCTTCCTATAGCTTCTCAGCTTCAAACTTCATATGCTTTTGCAGTGCCGTCCTCAAATTTGCCCCTAAAGTGCTCCTCTCAAAACATAGAATGCTCAAAAACGCTTTCCTTTGATACGCATCAAAGTTTGTCCCAAAAACACTGAGAAGTTTAAATTTTCAAAAATTTTCTGGCTTTGCCGGATATTTTATGTATATTAGTGATGGGCACTGGATATCCAGATATCCGGATAATTTTTATATTCGGATAATATTCGATTTGAGAAAAATATCCGGATATCCGTATACATTTCAGACAAAGTAATGAAAAATTTGCAAATTTTTGACAAAATTTCAAAAATTTTAAAATATTTTTTAAAAATTCCTTTGAAAATATTTTTGAAACCAGGGTTGCAGCATGGTTGCATGATAGACATTCACAGCCTGCCGAAAAATTGACAGAAAAATTGAAAATTTAACAGCAAAATCGAAAATTTTTCTTGAGGTTAAGTTTGAAATAGGCGGATAACCGGATATCCGGATATCCGTTAACGCACAATAGGCGGACATTCGTATATGAAAAAATGCCCGGTGCCCATCACTAATGTATATGCTTGATTTTTGCCGTTTCACTGAAATCGAACTTTATCCGCGAACTGTATCCATGATGTCATAAAAATTTTCACATATTTTTAGAAAATTTTCGAAAATCCCCTCAAGTTCCCTCTATAAAAATTCCGTATAATAAGCCTAGGTCGTTACGGACATTTATGTAGTTGAAATTTTGCGAAATTTGGCCAAAATTGACGGCATATTTGCGCTGGAAAAATTCGTATATTTTCCTATTTTTTCTTAAACGCCCAGTAGGCGCTCAGTTAGTGCTTATTACCGCTTTTGGGTTTTATTACATTTTGCTTTCTCTTCTTATATAACAGAGGTTATAATGTTGTTTAAAGATTAATACTTTTCTTGTTGTAGCCACCAAGTACACTTTTCTTGTTGTGGCCACCAAGTACAACAAGTAGCCATGCTCTTTCTCAAGTGCACTGAAAATGATTTTTTAAAAAAATTTTAAGGCCCGAAATGTGAGATTTTTCTCGCCATATTTTAGCGTTTTTTCTCTTATTGTCTGGTGCTTGATTGGCGAGCTTCTGATCTTCAAAGGAGCTCATTTTTAGTTGTCTCGTAAGAACCCTTATAATGGTGATTGCATCCTGCATTATTGTTGTATTCATTATTATTGTTTGACGTTGTTTTTCTAGTTTTGCCAAAATGTGGTGTATTCTGCGATTTGCATAGTATTGTCTTGACGTTATATTTTGCTATTGTTTGGAGCGTAAGTTCTTAGCAGAAATTGAAAATTTGTGGTTCTCTTCTCAGGAACTCAGATTATGAAGGCTTGTCTCCTAGGCTTATTCTACGGGGGGCGGGGGGTGGGACGGGCCGGAGAAGTTTTAGAAAAATTTTGAAAAATTCTCCCCCCTCCCAAATGGCTCACCCGCGAGGGCCCCCCAAAAAAACCCCGCCCAAGACAAGTTCCCTAGAATAAGCCCAGGTCTCGATTTGGCTGAAACCGCTAGATAGATCAATACAGTTACTTTCGAATCTAAAACTGAAAATTCCATCCACTTGATAAATTGTCAGGAGGACGTATTGCGCAGGACAACAATTTTCTGCTCATCTTTCGTGGCCCCTTAAGGTGGTGATTCCTTTTGGGCACATATTATTGGTTGACGGTTCAAATCAAGATGAAATTTGATGAAACTTTCCAAAATAAGTTCTTTTAGCATTCTAACACCCTCCGCGCAATCCCGCTTCAAAACTTTGACGTCTCCGTTCAGGGCCATTTTTGCCGATTTTTGGCAATTAGACAGTAGCTGCATAGCTATCATTATATTCATTCGAAAGATTTTGTTGAGCTCTACATTTTTGCTTTTTGGAACACCTTTCTAACTTTTCTCTATAGTGACATATAGCTGATTTTCTTATTTTGGCGTTGAAAACTTGTCATTTTTGCAATAATCAAATAATCCGCCATTTCCTGAGCAACGCGAGCCGTAAAATTAATATAAGGGTGTCAATTTGAAGGTCTCACCGGGGCTAATTATTAGTGGCATTATGATCCTCTAAATGCTATCCCGTACGCTGTTGTCATAAAAATGTAGTTTTTGCAAAACCATGACCAAATTTTTTCCAGCGATTGTGCAGCATTTACTATGCAAGATTGCACAAAAATACCCAGGGACCCTTTTTTAGTTGCCCGGATTGCTGCTTTCGAGCTAAAGTTGTCGCTTGCTAAAGTTGGGAAAAGTAGGCAAAATCCAGGTTGCGCCTACATTTTAGTTAATTTCTTTATAACGAAGAGCAGTTTCATAATAATTAAAAAAGGCTCCCCAGCTATTTGATAGTAGAATCGAATGATGTGGATGACGCCTCACGAAAAATTTACTTTAGTCTGCTAAAAATCTGGAAAATTAAATTGCTTCAGAAATGCGGTAAATTACGTCAAAGAGCTAAAGTTAGGTTCACTCTATTCATTAGAAAGAGAAAATATAAAGCTCCATTTCGATATAAAAATGGCGTCTTAGTTCCAAGGAATGAATGAGTAATAACGGTTCAAAGTTTATTTCTCTAAAAGGAATCACCACCTTAAGGGGGGTCACTTTTTCGTCGATTTTTCGACCATCTCCGATTTTGCTCATTTTCACATATTTTGTAGTCCCCATGGGTCCTCAAAACAAGACAAGTGCGTTTTCTGCAATATTGCTTTTATCGTTCTGTTGAGCCTTTCAAAGGTGACCTTGACATGTGTTAAACATAGGAAAATGAAAGAGTTAGGTTAAAAAGTTTGTGGCAGAAAAATTTTTCGCTGTATGAAAGATACAGTGCTAAAACTTTGAACACATGTTAAGAACATATTGTAGAGTACAGCTATCTAGTTTGGTGCAACTCCCTTGAGTGACGGATTTTTGGTAAATTTCTAAAGTCTGAATTTTGGAAAATCAGTCGTTTTTAGACCATGAAAAACAGGACCTGCAGTACTCTTTTGCATGTCCTGAACGATTGGCAAAGGTTACAGAAATGGCCAATAGATAGCTGCACTCTACGCATAAAAATACGTCTTATGAAAGTATTCGCAAGTTTCTAACAACTATAGTAAGCTCAAAAAACTTGCCACAAAAACAGAGAATTTTGGTAAATTGTGGAAATTGGAGATTGGAAAGCATTGGAAATTGTGGAAAAAAGAATATTCATACATGCTTGAAGTGATCACTTGTATATTCAAGTAAAAGCTCCCGACAAGTTAAATAGCTTAATGACCAATAAAAATTATGATCAATAATCATTAACACAACTCTGAAAATTGAATTTTGAAACTTCGTCACCAATCCGATTTAATTGATGCTCGCAGGAAGATCCAGGGAGATCCAGGATTTTCCCATCGTCGCATTTTCTTTTGAACAGGGTCGTCTAACATGCAGCAAGGAAAACCGAATTTACAAAAGCTTGTCCCAAGTTCATACTGTTTAGTCGATGTTTGCAGGTTCAAAATTTCTCAATAGCCTCAAAGCAGTATGTCGCTATCTGTTTCTAATTTAAAATGTGATAAAAACTGGTTTTTTAAAGCACCATCATTATGATGTTCTAGTTAATACCTTGTTAATACTGATCAACTGTTTGCTGTGTGTTGTTAAACTGTGTCTGTCGCTCACTAAGAAAAACGACATCGGCTTGCCTTTAATTTCCGTTAGACGTATTTGTAATTGTTGTTGTTCTGCTGGTCTTCACTAAGTGTTTTATCTGTTTTATGCCATGGATGGGATACTGATGAGAATATTTTCATATCCATGTCTTTTGTTCCATGGCGGCATAATTTTTAATTGCTTTAACCTGCCAAATATGCTGTTAACTTTACTTGGTTTTTGATTTGCTCATTATGTTGCTGCTCAGCAATCTAAATAAAAATGTTGTTCTTGTTTTCATGGTATATATTCGTTAAAATTTTTATGTATGAAGACGAGGACCTCAATTCGTGTCTGGTTTATAGCAGCATAACCTTGGAAATAGCTTCGGCTTAACTGGTTTAGGTTCAGAGAATGGTTGAAGGATGCACTTCTGTTTCGTATTATTACGCTCTCACGCTGGTTTCCAGGTTGAACTCCCATGAGTGTCACCAGGGTCAGAAACTACGGATGAAGGAGTTTTCGCTTGCGCAGAGCTCTAATTTGACGTTATTTTAATGAAATTTTGAAACAAAATCACCTAGTGCAGTTCAGAAATCTGACAGGCAATTTCTATACGTGCATCGGTAGCGCACCGCACGGTCGGTACATACCACAACTTCATATATTCTGGGGTTCCTGTAGTTTTTGTAGTAAATACCGAAATTGAACGTTCGGTTGCGATGATGTCACTTTCTGGTACTCTTGCCTAAATTGTCTATCCTGCACAGAGCACGCTTACAGGGATCTTAATAGAAATGTTGCTGGCGTTTTTAAAGGCATTCGTTGATTATATATATATGAGGACCTCAATGGTGTCTGGCTTACACAAGCTTACCTAAAAACTGGCTTACTCTTAACTGATTTAGGCAGAAGGGTTGGAGTGTGAGCTTCTGTTTCGATTTATTACACTCTAACACTGGTTACCCGGTTGGACCCCCACAAGGGTCACTCGGTCTCAGAACAACGGATTTAAGAGTTTTCGTGTGTGCAGGCAGACCACTAATTTGACGTTATTTTTTTACGAAATTTTAAAACAAAATCACAAAACAGGAAATTTCTGTACGTGCATTAGTAACGCACAGTCATAACATGCGAACGGTACCTAGGGTTTTTCTATAGTAAGTACGAACCGAAATTGAAAGTTCGATTACGATCGTTTGAGGTCACTTTCTGGTACCCTCTGAAATGTTTGTCCTGCAGGCGCAGGCATACAGGAAAGGTACACGCAGTTGATTCATAGGCTAAGTCAAGACTATTTTGCTGCAAGCTACTTATAAGTTTCGAACTTAAGGAATCAATGGCTGCAGCAGAAACTAACGAGTATATGTATATATATATATATATATATATATATATATATATATATATATATATATATATATATATAATATTTAAACGAGGAGAAATTAAAATAATTAAATTTGTACGTTAAAGAGTAGTTACAACTGAACATTTCTGTCGCCGCTTACTGTGTTTTCCTGGGCAAAGCTAGGGGGGCATGAAATCACTGAAAAAGCTTAAAATACGGTAATATTTGGCTTGTTTTCTACTTATACTGCTAAAATGCTGAAATGTCCAGTACCAAAATAGACAATAAGAAAAAAATGCCGCCGAAGCCGGAAATGTTTTGAAAGTTTCTCCCCCTCCAATTGGGGTAGTAACTGTAAGAACCCCAGAGAGAATATGTCTTGCAGGATTGCAGGTCTTTCAGGGGTCTTAACAGACCGTTCCTATTTCAAGGAAGTTAGGCTGTGAGGGCTCGTGCCAGCCCGGAGTACATGAACAATCCGATACCAGATGCCCTTCCGTTCCGGTCAGCTCCCCGATGTAATGCTTAGCGAGTAAGCTATAGATAGTGAAGTGTGTTTTGCAAACAGTTTAAAGCGGTGTTAGAAACCAGTACACAGGTAAATCGAGGCTTTTGTCCGTGAGTTTCACAGGTGAAGGTGAAGATATCTTTTTCAACAAAAACGATCGGTGTCATTTGGTGTAACAAGTCAGGTCAAATTACAATTGATATTCAAAGAAGTTACTTGAAAACAAAATTCACCTCTTCGGTAGTAGAAGCAAGCTAAGAAGGATTATTGGTTTATATTGGTAAAAAAGGTTAAGGTGACACGGGGCCGAATTCATAAAATGTTCTGGAGCCTAGTAGCTTAACTACCCTGAAAGTTTCTTCAAATCCACATGTGCTGTTTCAAGTCACGCTGAAAAATTCTGAAGACTCGACCAGAGAAATTTTTGCTAACTTGAGTCGTGTACACTTAAGAAATTTTATAATATGAAAATGTATATTTTTTCCTGTAGTTTCAACAGTCTACATAGTTGTCTGCATATATGTAATTTTGATTAATTAATTCTCCATCTTCGTAAGAAATCCGTTAAATCGTTCCAGACTAAGGTGTTACGTAGGTATATATACGGGGAAGTAAACATTTGGTACGTCTTCTGAAAATCACTGAAAAATGAATTTAGTGCTTAAAAATTGATCATAGTGTCAAATTCTAAAGTAAACTATATCACCTAATGCTTTATCTGTCAGCTGTCTCAAAACTTAACATGTTTAGCTGAAACTTAACTCTCTATCCCAACATATTTCTGATTAATTGGTAATAAAAGTTTAGAAATTTCACGCGAACGTTTCGCGCAAGTTAGTATTAAGCACGTGTGTTAATGAAGTAATATATTAACATTGAATTAAGCACACTTTAGTTAGCAGTCAGCCGCTCCCACACGCATTGAAGCTTGGGAAGAGAAGATTGTTTCCCGGATCCCATAATATTTTAGTCCCGTTTTTAATTTAAAGCTTAAATTCTGATCCTCCTGCATACCACTGTGGCCTCCTCTCGCCATCTATTGCCCCTCGTGTGAGCTACATCCGCCTCAGCTAATCGAATACAAAATGTATATACCCAAGGGTTGAACCTTTAGCAAGTCGTATGCCCAGTACAACCCTATGCCCGTAGAAAGACGCACAAATCGCTAATTTAGGCGATTTTATTTAAAAAGTGAAATTCCCTTGAAAATTCTTGTATGTATATATGTTTTTCAGAATTGAGGAAAATGGTTAAGGATGAAGTAGAAATTTATTGGAAGCTTTTGAGAATGGTACCCTCTTCTTCCCCCAGTAAGAACAGGCCAGCTGTCACAAACAAAACTCTAAAAAATCTCTAGATCATCGAATTTGCTGTTTTAGGGGTTACATTTTTAAATCATGGATGAAAGAAGTAAGAAGGTACTGGCTTGGTTCTTCAGCGTTTTTGAGCACATTGATAAGCCTAACAGCTTGTCGGACGTTGAAGTGATCTGTCGGGATGGTAAACGATTTTACAGTCACGCCCTGGTTCTTCATCGGAATCCAGTTTTGCGGGCGAATCTCACTTCCGGTCTTTCGGAGTCCAAGAGTGGTCAGATTAAGATTGAGGATTTTGATTCTTCTGTTGTAAAGGAATTCTTGCAAATGCTTTATACGGGCACTGCGGGCCTGAATCAGAGTCAGGGCACACTGGTTCGTACGGTGGAACACTGTGAACTGGTGCTCCGGTTGGCCCATCGGTTTGAGGAAATGGATCTGTTCCGAGAGGCTGAAATGGCACTGATGGGTAAAATTAACGGAAGCAATGCGGGGAAATTATTTCTTCTATGTCATACCTTTCAGGAGGCAAAATCTTTGTTGCAGGTAAAAAGATTTCGTCTTGCTGATATAGAATTTGTTTTTCCATGTTTGTCGTTGGTAGTGCATTCATTCCAGTGCTATATTATGCGTACCAGATCCTAATAAGACTGTTTGCCTGGATCTGATAGCTGAGTGTTCTAAGGCGCGAATCAAACCAGCTGACCTTGTGTTGAGCAGCTCAAGACACCGCGACACAAAGCAACTTTAGCCATCGAAAGTGTGTTTATCTTAATGAAGCTGTATATTACGCAGCAACGTTATTTTAATGTGGACTCATTTTCCTCTGAATTTCTACCTTCAGTCTCAATTCTGTCTAAAAATGCGTCAAAATAAGTTTTCGATTGTAACTTAAAATAGCGTCCAGCTGGAAAACATATAGGGTTCGACAAGTTTTTAGCTTGTTCTCTTCTCTGATTGTTGCTGGTTGCGCCAGCGTGTGTACCTTTTTGGCTATACAGGATCATACTGCCAAGTAAGTGGGGGGAGCCGTTTTGCATCACCTTTCGTAGTATCTTGAAAAACCATGGTTTCAAATTTACATTGTTTATTTTCTCATTTTCTAGGTCTGTCTCCACTGGGCCCGCACCCATCCTGATCGCTTTCTTCAGCTGCCTGAGTACCGTGAATTTTCCAGCTATCCGGGAATCATGCGTCCTCTGATTGAGGGCCGTTTTGATGCCCACGGCTATCTGAGCATGACCCTCTCAGAGGAGGATATTGAGGAGCTGAGCGGACGGAAGCACAGTCACGGTACAAAGGTGCTGAATATTCCTTGGAATTTTTGCCTTCAAAAGATTGATGACCATCTGGCCATCTATATTGGACCGGTGGCCAAACCTCATGTCTCCCATTTTTCGGATGAGGAGGACGGGCCGTCCTGGTCCTATCGGATGAAGGCCTACTTTCGTATCCGGTCCACTGTGGAGAAGTATTCCACGGAGACCAGCATGACCCAGGATTTTTCCAGTCGTGAGAAGGAATCTCGTTGGGGTATTCCCAGATTTGTTTTCGTTCCGGACCTGCTGAATCCGGAGAAGGGTTACATGGTCAATGGTAACCTGCGCATTGAGGTGATGTTTATTTTGCTGGATAAGAACAACTGTCTCTGAACTGATGTGCTACAGTACGTGGTTGTACCTAGCTGCTTCTTTCTTGCTATGTGACAAAAATGAGTTGTTGTCATTTCGGAATTTCACGATGCTTATACCTAGTTGCCATGCATGCATTGTAGTTCTAGTGCTGATTTTTAAGTCATTCCTGTTTTATACATTTCACCCATGTTTCTACTTTCTATTATAAACATTTTGCCTTCTCAGGGTTAATTCATTATGTTCTGTATGTTCCGTCAGTTAAGGTGGTGATTCTTATAGCTATTGTTCAGATTTCGCCTTGCTGTGGCCTTGGGAGGTTAAGCGGTTGGCGCCTGGCGGCCATTGCCTTTATCCTTGAAACAGACTCTTTATTTTTCAAACATTCGAAAATATAGTCAAAAGTTAAAAATTTTAAAACATCTAAAACATTTTTAAAATCTTATTAGTTTTTTCTTGGTTTGAGTCCAGTGTAATTTTCCAAATCTGACGTGCCTAGACTGAATTTTTACGGTGTCAGGAGTTTGAATATTTAGTTGTGTTATGTAAATTTGCTTTGCTTGTAGCTTGCTGTTTTCTTCACGATTCTTTTATTGAACGATTTGGCTGACTCTAAATGTCTTTTGGGGTGAACTTTACTTAGCGCTTCGTTTGCTCATTTAATTTGTACGATTTCAGTGAAACTATCAAGTTCAGAGGCAAAGTGTTGTGCAGTTTTTGTCATTTGTCCGGCCACTTATAGATCAGACTATACCAGGTCACACGTCACACACACCAGGCTGTCATAAGTATATCGTGAATCTTGAAAACTGGTCCTTAAGTTTATAATAAATGTAATTGAGAATCTGTTTTAGCTGAATTGTTGCGGGTTTATATATGTTTAGTTTTGCTTTTGCAGGTTAGCGGTTCTGTTTTTATTGCTAATATCTAGTTTGTAACATATATGACCTGTTCTAATCTGGGCTTATTCTAGTGGGGGGGGGGGGGGCTGATTGCCCCCCATAAACACCCTCCCCCCCCCCAAAAATCGTTCCCCCCCCAAAAATCGCCCCCCCCCCCCAAAAAAAGTGGGTGCCCCTTTTGGTACCCTGAAAAAATCGCTGAGAAGGCCAAATTTTCAAAAATTTTCCGGCTTCGCCGGAGATTTTTAGTCGATTTTTGCCTATTTAAGCACTATTTTTGCACTAAAAACGAACTTTTTTGGCGATTACTATAAAAATAGCGCTATTTTTAGCATGTTTTTAGAAAAATTTTGAAAAATTTTCGCCCCCCCCAAGAATGACTCGCCCCCGAGGGGCCCCCCCCAAAGAGCCCCCCCCCCCAAGAAAAATTCCCTAGAATAAGCCCAGCTAATATCAGGAATATTTTAAGATAATAATAATGTGCTTTAGGTTTTTGCTGCTTTGAGATCGGCAAATGCCGCACTGCGATTTTAATAATATCAACAACTGTGATATATATATATATATCTATATATTTTTAATGCTTTTCGGTTACTTGCTTGCCATCTGCATGTCTAAGTTTGTATTTCCCATTCGATTTTATATACACAAGTTCTCACTAGTGTAGCCGGAAAAAATTTGGAGAGGACAAGCCAAACATTTTCTGGAGATTTCTGGTGCGACCAAATTTTTGTAGCTTCAACATTTCCTCCCTCTTTGCGAACCTGCAAGTTCTGACAATTTATTGTTTAGATTGGTATGCTTTGTAGCTTTCTAACTTAATAAAGTATATAATCTTAGTATATAGTCCGAATCTAGCCTGGTCAGATATAGGATTATATATATTTATCATACATTTAGTAGCAAGCTGTCATATATTATCATATCATATATCATACTTTTAATAAACCATCAAAATGAAACAGTTTTTACATACATAATTTCAAATTTTTGTAACGAAAACGTGCAGAGTTTAGTATAATATGTTGTCGTCAGTATGTTCGTTTACATCGACGGCAACATTCGTGACATAGAGTCATGGACATAATGCAGGAAAAGCACGCCTAAAACATCGTACATGGGTATTCACTTCGCTCAGCATTTTCTGCGTACTCCTTTTAACATAATGAGCATACACGGCTGTTTTAACTTAAAACGGCGCTAACCAGTTTTTCACTATGCTGGCATTTCTCCAAAACGGGTGCATCCTTCCTGCAAGGTAAATATTAGTGTAGCGCTTATGCCAGGGCTGGTGGACCAAGAAGAAACCGAGGGCAAGTCCGAATGGGAGGCGTCAGGCACCCTCGTACCCACGAAACCAGGACCTAGAAGAGAGAAGGGAAGAGGGAGGTTCAGCTTTTCACTCACCAAGGAAAGTAAAGAATTGGCCCAACCGGGTTTCGAACCACGGCCCTTCTGACTCCGTTAGCAGACATGCTAACCAGCTACATCACAGGGTCATCAGCTGAACTCCCGTTACAGGCTTATAGATCTTTCTCATGCCTGCTTCCCTTACATTAGAACCTACGATAGGAAAGTTACATAGTAAATATTTCACTGTATTGTTACGAAATAGACCATTTTAAACATACATTACCATAGGGTCGGGTCCTGGGGGGCATGTCCCCGAAACATTTTAAGGGGGCTTGTACCTTGAACAAAAATTTTCAGGGGGGGGGGCTTGTACCTCAAGAAAAAATTTTTAAAATTTTTCAAAAAATTAGCGCTAATTTTATTAAAATTAGCAATTTTTTGTCAAAATTTGCAAAAAATCTTCAATTTTTGGTAAAAATTTCAAAATTTTGCGCGATTTTCCCGAAAAATTGAACATTTTAGTTAAAAAATTCCGGCGAACTTTTTTAAATTTTACTGTAAAAACTAATTTTTTCCGGCTGTGTTTCGTTACCCCTTGGCCATTTTTTCGTTACCCCTTGTCTCCGACGGTGATAGGGCTTGTACCTTGTCCGGGTTGGGGGGGCTTGGACCCCCCCAGACCCCCCGCGTTAACCTATTATTTTAAACATAAAAATCAGGTTTAGTCTGCCTATTCTCTTAAAGTCTTTGAAAATGAGATTTAGCACAATTTCAATGAATTGTACGAGCAAGAGTACATAATATAAGCGTGTGCCAGTGGGCACACTATGTTATCAGAGCAAAATCTATTCTCTGTTCGCTAACGGCTGACCTCCCCGAAAAATTAGTAGAACCTAATAAAATTAGTAAACCCCCCGCCCCCACAAACAGTACCTAGAGATACCCCCTTGAAACGGGGGTACACTTTCTCTCTCTAATAGAGATGAGAACAGGGCCGAGAAAGCCCGGCCGGGCCCAGCCCGGCCCGGCCCGACGGGCCGGGCCGGGCCGCGCAGCCTTGATTTCCAGTCAGGGCCGGGCCGGGCCGGGCCTGAGAAAAAACTTGGTAAGGGCCGGGCCGGGCCGCGCAGCTCCCAACGGAAAAAGCCCGGCCCGGCCCGGTCCTGTCCGGCCCTGCCAAGCCCTGATGTTTTTACATATTAATCTATTGCACATGTACACTTTCCAATTCTAATAATTGTCTTTGCCTTCCTGACTTCAAATTTCTTGCTTTCTTTGCACCAAATGAGACTGCATGTACCAAATGTTGATTGAGTTTGCCTACGGTTTTTTGAAATTTTGGATGATAATGAGTGCCTGTTTGTGTTGTTTATGTCTGCTTTTGAGTAACAAAAATTCAACCTACTATGTAACTATTTTAAACTCACCAAAACATTAAACCACTTCGGTAATTCGACCTCGGGCTAATTGAGTCCTCCGATTTATTATTCTCTTGACTAATTTTCTTAGTAGGGTGGGATTTTGAAATATTCGTTATGCATAATTGATCTGAGAGAACTTACATGTACTTTGTGTCCCGAAAATAAGATAGTGAGACAAAACACTTGATTGTACACGTTTCAAAACGCCATCGAAGAATTTTTTAAAAAATCAGGGCTTTTCAGGGCCAGGCCGGGTCGCACAGACCGAAACGGCACTCAGGGCCGGGCCGGGCCAGGGCCTGAAATTTTTGACACAGGGCCGGGCCGGGCCGGGCAGACCTAAAATTTGAACAGGGCGGGGCCGGGCCGGGCCTGAAAATTCGGCCCTGAACTCATCTCTACTCTCTAATGTGCTTAAGCTCGAAGGCACAAGCAGTGTGTTAGCGAATTTCGTGCCTGCTTCGAGCTTTAAAACACAAATATAGCGTGCAAATTTCTTTGAAGTGATGGGCCTAATTTGCAGGGGGGGAGCAGCCGTGAGCAAACAAAGCATACTTTTTGCCCTGATAACATTGAGCTTGCCTAGTGGCATCTCTTTATCATTATGTACTCTTGGTACGATGTTGAAATAGTTTTGTCTTTGGTCTAATAAATAACTTTTCTATGGTTAAAAACCTATATATTCTGTTCTTAGCAACATATATATTGCTATATTTAGCAATTGTTACTGTGTTAATTTTCATTCATACACATTGGTTCCAATTTACCTTCAAGGAAGCAGCTCTATATATATATACCTATATGTAATATATACCTATATCTAATATATATATATATATATATATATATATATATATATATATACATATATACCTCCTTCCACTTGGTAATACATGAACCTGTTTATATCGAAACAGTGAATTGAAGCTTAATGGTATAAGTAGCTTACATCTCCTTTCCGTGATCTTCTGAATATTGCTTGTGGCTGTTCCTGAAAAGTAAAGTGATAAATTTATTGTATATTAGCTGCGAAAGCCGTTCTACGTGGCACACTTTCTAGTTTCAACTTTCATCCGGTTATTTTTGTCGTAGAAAATCATGCAAGGTTTTATCTTCCTAGTGATAAGAGAAGCGTTTGCCTAGTGCGCAAAATGTCGTGGGTTCGAGTCCCACCGGAGGTCCGAATTTTTCGGACCTTCGGTGGTACATGACTTTCTTCTTCTTTCTCATTTACCCGGTTTTCTAAAAATCTTATGTAAATAACCACATTTTGAAGTATTACTTTAACGCATTATAGTCAGCCATGGCAAAAAAAACAATTTTTATACTTTGCATGCAGGTTCAGGTATGCTATTAGTTATTATTAGTTTATTATTTAAACCAGTCAACATATACACGAAAATACTGATCAAACAGAATGCCATAAACTTGGTTATATCACTGGTTATGAAGGTTCGGGTTGGGCCGAGAGTCGACTGCAAGTACCCGACCTTCTGTAACAGGCTGAAAAGTAATGTTTGCAATATGGTTACGAAACATATTAAGCGTATCTGCCGTAACAACGTCATCAGGGAGACTATTCCAGAATTTAACAACTCTTTCACTGAAATAGTGCTTTCTTACATCTAATCGAACAGGATTCACCGCAAGCTTTAAAGAATGACCTCTTGTAGGCATATCAGTAAAAGTGAAGAAATCATTAAAATCAAGATTAATTAAACCATACACAATCTTGTACACCATAACTAAATCGCGACGCTGTCTTCGCAGTTCAAGTGTTTCTAGTTGCAGATGGTTTAGCCTGTCAGAATAAGAAAAGGTTTTGAGGCCCGGTAAACGTTTAGTAAAATTTCGCTGAACTTTTTCTATTATTTCAACATCTTTTTGTAGATAAGGATTCCACACTTCGGTAGCATATTCAAGCTTTGGTCTAACAAACGTTGTGTAAAGCTTCAGTAGGAATGTTCTTGATTTCGAATAAAAATTTCTAAAGATTTACCATTTGCAATCCTGTTTTGGCTAGGCTAATGCAATGCGTGGTAACTTTTAGGTCAGCTGATATTAGTAATCCCAGATCCCTGATCTCTGCAACGTGGGGAATCTCCAAGAAATCCATATAGTATGCTTTCATTGGGTTATTATAACCAAGATGTACAATGTTGGATTTTTGAAATGCTATTTTCAATTGGTTTTTCTTGGCCCAGTTCCCAATGTTGCAAATATCAGTTTGGATCAAATCACATGACAAAACATCATCGAAAAAGCAATAAAATTTTGTATCATCTGCATAAATTTTAGCTGACATACACACTAGACAATCTTCAATATCATTCATGAACAAAGTAAACAATCTTGGTCCCAAAATACTACCCTGGGGTACACCGGAGACAACTTGTTGCAAACATGATTCTGCGTCATTAACACAAACGTATTGTTGTCTACCTTGAAGATAAGCTTTGAACCACTCCAACAACTGACCAGAAATGCCATATTTTTGCAATTTAACTATCAATTTTGTATGTGAAACTGAATCAAAAGCTTTTGCTATGTCAAGATAAAGAGTATCAATCAACTTTTTTTGATCCAGTGCACGAGTCCATTCATTCAAGGTTTGTAGCAGTTGGCTTACCGTTGACCTGCGTGGTCTAAAGCCATGTTGACTACTTGTTATTAAGCCATTACCTTATGTAAACGAGCCAAAACTTTCGTCTACTATAGACTCCATTGCTTTTGAACAAGCGCATAGTAGACTGATAGGTCGATAATTTTGAACTTTAAATTTTGACCCCTTCTTATGTATGGGAATAATTTTTGCACATTTCCACTCCTCAGGTAAACAGCTGTTAGAAAAACTGAATGTAAATATTATAGATAAAGGAACAGCTAATTGGTTAGCAATTTTTACCAAAAACCATTGTGGGATTTGATCCGGTCCTGAACTAAACTTTGGCTTCATTTTCCTTAAATGTTTTAAAACAGTTTCCTCACTAAACTCACAATGTTCCAAGATAGAATTAGTTCTATTCTCGAAATCGAGGTTGTTGCCATCGTCTTGGGTAAAAACAGATACGAAATATTCATTAAACGTATTCGCCTTAACTCTATCATCTGTTAGCAACTCGTTAGTTTCGGACAGTAGGACAGGAATTTGAGAAATAGAAGTTAGCTTAGATTTCACAAAAGACCAAAACATTCCCTCATTTTTACTATTAAGAACATGCTTTTCTGCAAGATATAGATCATTTCTCTTGCTACATCTTGCTTTCCGGGCAGCAGCAAGCCACATTTGTTTGTTCAGAGGAGTTGCGAATTTCCTAAATTTTCTATGTTTGGACAACTGCAATTTGTGTAATCTTCTAGATTTATGACTGAACTTTTGCTTGGGCTTATTTGGATGCTTCACTGGTACAAAACGAGAAAAACATTCATGAATTTTAAGTTTAAATGTTTGCCACATGTCATCTATATTACTTATACTGCCTAACAATTCATGCCAGTTACAATCACTTAGATAATTGGTTATATCTCGTACATTAGCTTTGCGAAAATCATAAACTGAAGCAGTTCCTACACGATGACTAATACCAAATGGGCCGAAACAACTATGAACAATAAAGTGATCAGACGTTGAAAAAGCAGTATCAACTTCAATACTAGATACGAAACTATTATCATTACAAAAGACTAAATCTAAAATGTTGCCACCAACATGCGTAGAACTATCAACATACTGGACAAAACCAGATTCCATAAGTTCAGTTACTAGTGACAGTTCGGCATTGTTAACTGGTAAATTTAAAAGTTTCCAATCAATATATATCAACGTATGTTAGACAGAGATCCTTCCTAGCCCAGCAAATTCTCAGATTATTTAGTTTTTGTGTTTCCAGGTGAAAGAGCGTATATTTACCAAATTTAGTATATTTAGCCACAGAGCTATAATAATAAGTAACGATCTTTATCAATATGAAATCTTCAAAAATTGTGCAGCATCAACCTATCGGGTTTCATAAGCGATATGGCCAATTTTGAAAATTGTCATTTTGAACTAATTCAAAAAGTTCTTCGGCTAATTTTATGCTTTGGATCAAGTAAACAATCCCCCAGCCTCAATTGGGGGTACATGATGCTAACTTTCGCAAGCAAAACTTAACCAATTTAGCTCAAACTGTGTATGGGTGCACTCCAACACATATCTGATTGATTGGTAATAAAATTTTTAAATCTTCAAAAATTTTAAATTCTTAAGTTTGGTAAGGGGGGACCAAGAGGAACCAAAAACATTTTGTCTCTGATTTTGATGAAAAGTTGTATAGAGGGGTGGTCTGTATCGTAGAAGACGAATCTGAAGCCTGTTTTCCGATCCAGCTTTTCCTTAGTTCAGTATAAGCTAAAGTAATGAGCTTGTAAGCTTATGTATACTGAACTAACAAAAACTGGATCAAAACTATCTTCAGATTACCCTGAAAACCCCAATTACAACAACAACTTTTCAGCAAAATCAGAGATAAAAATTAAAAAATTTACAATTTCTAAAATTTAAAATTTTATTACTAATCGATCAGACATGTGTTGGACTGCACCCACACAAAGTTTTAACAATTGGGTCCAGTTTTGAGTGAGATAAAGCGTTGGAGGGAGATGGTTTACTTGGGAATTTGGGGTGATTGTTTACTTGATCCTATGCTTTTAAACGTTTTAAATGCGTACAAGACTGCAAATTACTTCAGAAAATTTTTTGCAGGGTTCGGGCCATTTTTTCTTAGGTGAAATTTTGGGGATAAAGAAGAAGTGGCCAGATCTAAGAACAGCGAGATGAAAAGTCGAACAATAGTGAATTAGGAAAATTTTTGGGGCAACAATTCTTTACTGAAATCTTTCCGTGAGGAAAAAATTCACGGGTCAAATTTTACAGGAGGGGGGGGGGAATTTACTGGTGAAACTCCGCTCCGCTTACTTTGTATGTACTTATGTATGTAATTAGAAATTTGGTTTCAGGGGCAATTTACCCTGTGGCGTGCACGGCCCACCATGGCCCGAGATTTTTTCTGCCCTTTTTGACTCTGACTACTTGCTTCATTCGGGTTTATTGAATGAATTCTTATTTTCCATAGAAGCACTTGCTACCGACTATTGTCGGATATTTTACATAAAAACGTCGTCTCAATTTGGTGTAGAAGGTTAGAAGTGTGTATTCAATTTGCTTTAGAATAGCCCGTGCCATTTCCAGACGTTTTAATACTAACAAATTAAATATTTTAGATACAGTACAAAGACAAAGAACAAAACAGTATATAAAGTACAAAACAACCATTTACTGTATGTTAAAACAGCGTGACGTGTGTCTATCTTATTTATAGACTGGCACTTACCCGTTGTACTGGTAATACTAAAAGTCTGCCGTCAGGCATTAGGGCAAGTTCAACCTAAACGAATAAGATTTGTTTAGCATTTGTGAAGTGAACAGGTAAAATTCCGTTGATCGCTTGAGAATTAGAAATCAGCAGTCAAGTTTTTTGGAGCACCTTTGACGTGGGTGCTGATAATGCACAGCAATTATATATATATATATATATATATATATATATATATATATATATACACATATATATATATATATATATATAATCAATAACTTTTTAACGTCAAAAACTGCTTTATCGTATTCGCTCACCTCGGCACCGTCGGAATTTTGTACAAGGCAAATGAGACCAACTAATAAGATGAATAAGCCACTGAATATATATTTGGTCAAATTTTGAGACATTGGTAGGCAGAATTATTGCTACAAATAAAATCAAAGATATATGTTAGTTTTAGTTGTACCCAAACATGTACAGTAGACGGAATAAACCAGATTTTTCCGGTTTTTGCCCGAAAACCAAAAAGATCCGGATTCCGGGTAGTGAGCAATCTCTTAAACTCCAGGTCTGGGGCAGGGTGAAACCCTCTAAACCTTCTCAAGCGCATGTTGTAGTTATACCACAGAATTATATTTTCTTTTTCTTTAGAGAACTGCATTTTCACAGTATGTATTTAGACATAAGCTAAGTACATAATTAGCATGCATTTCCTATGTTTTTCCTTCAGTATGGAATAGAAAGAAAGGTTCCTCACACCGAACTGGTGTACTCAAAACAATAACCACAATTGGAAGGTCTAAAGCCTATTTTAGGCAAGAGCCATGAGAATAACAAAACTACCCTCCTACTATAGATTATTAAAGCAGCATAGTTTATACTTTGGTTTCATAAATCAAAACTAATTGGTTGTCAGCACAATTAAATAGAATCGGGCTGAAGCTTTTGGGTAAATCAAATTACTTGGAATTACTTGTTACTTTCATTACTTATGATGAAAGCAGATTAAAAAATCGGGATGGAATTTCTGACATCATCAAATTTCCAGCTGAAACTTAATTTTTCCACTTCTTTTCAAGAGTTTCTCTGGCGTAAAAGTTCTCTTTGATTAAACGCGCCTTTTTGGTTACTGTTAAGCAATGAAGGGTCTTGAGGGTTCTGATTGATGTCAAAAAACATAAAAGTTTCTGTCTGCATCGGCTTTAATACTTCATTTAAATACAGGTTTGGACACATTTGGAAAATAGAAAAAATTGACAGTTTGTTAGAGGTTCTGATTTGCCTTTCCTCATTATTGTCTGAAAATCTGCACCCTCCCACGACAGATTTAAACGCACGGTTGGGCGCCCTTCCGTTTGAGTCTGTCTTCGTCTCCGTTACCTTAGCTACTTTGACAGATGAAAAGCTGATAGCTCAGATATATAAAAGGCTTCTATTATACAATAAAAAAATCACAAATCAAAGAATTTACTGATGTGCATGTATTCTTAAGAATGGCATGCTTTCATTGGTTTTTATGAGAAGACCTTATGAAGACTTGGTGCTGGTATCGCTTTGTGTAAATTCGACCCTACAAGCTTCAATTCATTATGAAGGTGGATGAAACTTAAACAAATGCATTATTTTCATGCGCTTTATTATTATTCAGCGACCAGTCCCAGATTTTTAGGTGTAAAGATGAGAAAGTTTTGGTTTTTGCCATTATTCTCTCAGTACATAGTCGATACACTGGATTGGTGGTTATGGCTGGAAAGAGGGCACCAAAATGAACATTTTTGCTTTTACAACCTTTGAGCTATCTCTAGGAGTTAAGGTAGTATCAGCCAAAAATGAGTTTGGGGTTAACAAATGGCCATTTTTGAGGAAATCAGTTTTTTTTAAAATTACTGCCCAAGTGCCAAATCTTACAAACAATTTTAGCTTATTTATACTCAGTCGATGAATCCTCCAATTGCACATTTTATCAATGCATATTCGCTTCAGCTCGTTGCTTCAAGTACAGAATTCGCTAAAAAACCATTTTAGCAAAACTGCGATTATTTTGTTTTGGACGTCGATTTCTCAAAAACTACCCAACGGATTCGCGTGATTTTTGTCAGAATGAAAATGCGCACTATTGCGGAGGGACATTTTTCTCGGTTTGAGCTACAAAACGTCTCCAGTTGCGAGAAAACTGAATACCTACATTGCGAAATTTCGTGTCATCGCACATTTGCCGCATTTTCTGGAGTTTTGAGACTTGTTGAGCCAAATTTAAAAAGGTCCCTCGGCCTACATGTTCTTCATATCATGTCATGACACGAGAAGAAATTTTGGCCGATTCAACAGTTTTGAAATGGCACCAGGTACTGTTGTCCTTTTGTGCAGTGCTTTTGTTGTGATTATTCGAAACGCTATAACTTTCGCAATGTTTGGAGTTGGAAAGAGCTTTATACATAGTTTTAAAGCTTATAATTTGTATATTCACTTGAGTAAAAAAGAGCAAAAATTTTCAGACATGCTGACATCTGACAGAGTAAAAAGAATCTGATAGACCAAAAATTTTTGAACATTGATTCCTCAAAACTGTAGAATCGGTCACAATTTCTTCTCGTGCCATGATATGAAGAACATGTAGGCCGAGGGACATTTTTTCCTCAACAAGTCTCAATACTCCAGAAAATCCGGCAAATGTGCAATAACACAACATTTCACAACTTTGTATTCAATTTTCTCGTACCTAACGGGAGATGTTTTAGCTCAAACCGAGAAAAATTTCCCTCCGGAATAGTGCGAATTTTCATTCTGCCAAAAATCACACGAATCCGTTGGGTAGTTTTTGAGAAATCGATGTCCAAAACAAAATAATCGCCGTTTTGCAAAAATGGTTTTTCGGCGAATTCTGTAGCTTAAAGCAACGAACTGAAGCGAATAGGCATTGATAAAATGTGCAATTGGACGACGTATCGATTGAGTACAAATAAGCCAAAATTGTCTGTAAGATTTGGTAGTAATTTTGAAAAAACTGATTTCTTCGAAAATGGCCATTTTCTGACCCAAAAAATCGTTATTGGCTTATACTGCCTGGACCCCTAGAGATAGCTCAAAGGTAGTAAGAGCAAAAATGTCCAGTTTGGTGCCCTCTTTCCAGCCGTAACAACCAATCCGGTGTATCCAGTACGGATTGAGAGAATAATGGCAAAAACCAAAAGTTTCTTATCTTTGCACCTAAAAATGCGAGACTGGTCCCAGAACGTTAAAGAGCACTAAAATAGCATGTATGTTTCATCCACTTTCATAACGAATTTGAGCCTGTAAGGTCAAATTTACACAATGCGATACCAGCTCCTTAAGAAGAGTTTATTTCATTCAAGATCAGACTGGTGGTCAAAATTAGTCTGCAATAAAGAAACTTTGATCAAATAACCTGAAACTAAAGGATGCACAAGATATGGAGCTCAAACTTAACACTCACCTCCAAGCATTACACACACAGCTTTCAAAAGAAGTTGAGACTGAGTGTGAGAGAACTATATGACCTTCGGAGTCGGAACAAAAGTTATTATTATGCTCAAAGCGTTGGGCTCAAAGTTTACCGCAGTGCCTAAACCAATGCTACTTCTTTAAGTTAATAAGACTAAGAGGCTTTTTCTGAAGCTAATGTTTGGCAGTATGTCTCCTTTGCTTTGACACAATCACTGAAATTTGTAAGGTTTAAACTCAGAGTGATAACGATAAACCTTTCTTTAACCAAACACCATTCAATATAAAACAAATTTTCTGTAATGCCTCAGTTAGTCTTTTTCTCCGTTTGACGGATGAAATTATATTGCATATGAACTTTAGATAAACCTAATTTCGATAACTAATTATTCTATGCAAATGCATTTTAATCTAGTCGTTCCAGACTACAAAGATGACTAACCCCTTCAGTTTCAGTCTCAATTGAATCAGGAAGTGTACCCTACCGGCGTGAAAGATCAGTTTATTCTGTATTTACAGTTGAATGTGTAATGAAGCACAATTACATAAACTGAATGTAGTATATATTAATGCTGGGTCTTGAATGGTAGCTCATAAGCCCGATAACAATAGAAAACTGAGTATAACTGTCAATTTTTGTCTCCTAGGGACTACTCGGCGCCATTACTCTTTGATAACTCCAACTTTATCACCACTAACTTGAGTTCGTACAATGACAACATGGTAAAATAGGTTATGATAGGCATTATTAAGTGTAGATAGTATATGTTGCTTTGACAAGAATAACACTCAGCCTAATCATATTCAGTACGAGAAAGCAGGGTATTTCAAAGCCAAAAGACACCGCTCCTCCCTCCATCCCCATTGGCATAAAATTAACTCTAACTTGTATTCTTAGTATTTACATATATTAATTAACCGTATTATTTGATTCATATGTGCATAAGGTTGTGTTATTGTGTTGTCATATTTTTTGTCATAATGTTGTCACAGTCCCCCCCTTCTCTGTAATCCTTGTTTACTTCGTAAACTATAGACAGATTTCACACAAACTGTTCCGTTTCTAGTTTCAACAGACATTCAATTTTAACGCTGAAAATTCTATCTTTGGTCTTCAACTTGAAAAATTCTATGATAGGAAATTCAACTACAAATAAAAAGACTATTCCTATATTTTGTTTAACTGAAAGTTGGTAGACATTCTCTCTCTATAAGAGTTGGGTTGTTAAAACCTAACTCATGCACATTGGGGGAGAGCAAGCCCGCCTCAGAGTTCCCCCAGCAGGTAAACGAAACGATGCCAAATTCTTCGCTTTTCGAATGCTATGCATTGTGTGCTGGCGTTACGTTTTAACCCAACTCTTATTAGAGAGAGAGAGCGAGACTGAGTTAAACAAAGTATAGGAATAGTCTATTTATTTGGTGTTGAATTTGAATCATAGAATTTCTCAAGTTGAAGGTGAAAGATAGAATCTTCAGAGTAAATTGAGTGTCTGTTGAAACTAGAAAGGGAACAGTTTGTGTGAAATCTGTCTATAGCTTACGAAGTAAACTAGGATTACAGGGAAGGAGGGGATCTGTGACAACAGTATGACAAACAATATGACGCAAAATTGTCGGAAAACTTATTTGAATTAGCCGAGTAATTTTTTAAAACAGGGCATCCACCCACACCACATGCATAAGTTGTAGCTCTGCCAGGAGTGCACTCAGAGATTTGTATGCACACTAGCAGGCGAAGCTCCGAGTGAAGGGCACGAGTACCCTTCAAGAGGGCTTTGTCTGCAACTAAGCTCAGAAAACTCTGAGCACGCAAGCAGTTCTTGTGAAGGGTTCTCGTGCCTTTCACTCGGAGCTTCATCTGTTAGTGTGCATACAAATCTTTGGGAGCACTCCTGTCAGTGCTACAATTTACACTTGTAATATGACTCAAAAATATGGAGTCTTCTGTCTGTGTGTATGTCGTGTCGAAAACACAAATTTAACGTAATTGCAAATTTCGTCAACGAAAACGCAAATTTGCATTTACGTTAACGAAAACACAAATGGTCCTCTCCCTTAAGGCTGGGACTGACCACAACATTGTAGACTATGTGTAAACATGCATATGCAGAAGCGTTTGCACATTGAGTTACGTGTGCATGTAGGATATGTTGGATATGATTGGTACAGGAAATCACATAATTTGATGCTCCGCCCTAGTGAAGTAATTTGAACCCGATTGTGTTGAAACTATTTCCACAGAAAAGTTAGGAAACTGCATTACATAGATAACATTACTTTAATTCTTTAAATTAAACATTACAACTGGAGAATTAGAGTA